>VZTO01027768.1:0-16796 GCA_013400615.1 Syrrhaptes paradoxus
AAAAAAAAAAAAGATGTTTCCAGCCATCCCAACTTCAATCACACAAAGAAACAAAGTATGATGAGATTTATGTGAAAATGAATAATACAAGCACTTCAGGATCCCTTCTGTTATTCATTTAGATAGCTAACTAATTGAATTTCTTGCTGCCACCAATTTTCACAAGGTCACAGATTGAAAAACTCAAACCTATGAATAACTGTAGAAGTTGTCAGGATTGAAGATGGAGATTTTGGCAGCCAGGATGGGTCCAGCTGGAGCTCTGGCTACCAAACAAGTTGTGATAAATAGCTTAGACACTTAGGGAGACCAAGGCTTTAAGGAGGAAATGGCTCTTTTTCTTTCCAATATGAAATTCAGAAAGGGTGCTCTGGATGCAAGCCAGCTCTCCCACTGAATTGTGAAAAATCCACCTAAGTATATTTTTGCCTAACTAATTCAGTTTAATTTAAATTATTATTGTTCACAGTTCACCAATGCTTGAACCTCTCAGCTGAAATTGGGGCTACGTCTTACTAGACTCTGCTCAGAGCAAAAAAAAATGACAAAAGCCTGCAACACATAAGGCTGATAAGAAAATACAAAGCACAGAGCAAAGTCACCAAAAGGCAAACGGTAAAGTGAATTTCCAGCTCTTCTAGATAACATTACTATTCTTACGCCCATGCTACCTCTCCCATTGTAAAAGGATAATATTGACATTTCAAAGAAAACAATTTGGATTCATAGTTCATATGACTACATATAAATGAGGAATTTTCCCTCCCTCCATCTCAAAAGTAATATTTCAAGCTGCCTGAATGACCAGAAAGCCAGAAGTACATGACCACAGCTCCTACTTACGTTCTTCCCACAGATTGGAAAGTTATCTTTAGAACAGCAGGATATTTTGAAATGAATGCTTAGAGCCTACTGCACCCTGCTATCACAGGTGATCACCGCGGCAGATCTGCAGCTTTGCAGTTGTATACTGTGTGGCCAGAGAGATGCACATATCTTTTTAAAATAAATAATGAAATCAATGCTGTTAGTGAATGAGGCTGAAAATAATCCTACAGGATGTCAACACAGAGTGGGCCACCAAGCAAAACACAGTGGGAAAAGAGAAGCAGCACTATTGAATTAGGTGTTGTATCCACAGACTCATATTCAGCAAAGGGCTCAAGTAACCTGAACAAAAGGGTTAGTAGGAACAACAGCTGCCTGGGAAGTTGCTCCTGGTAATAATATTTTTATCATGTTGTGAACAGCATGAGGAAGATAAAAGCATTCTCTTTCACTTTTGTATAGTTTTGCTAAATCTGTCATTGCAACAGTATTAATTNACATACGAACATTCATTTGGAGAAGGGAGGATGTAATTCATTTTCTCCCTATAATTATCTGACATTTTGTAAATCAACGAACTTCAAATGTCAAAATCCATTTAGATCAGTGAGAAAGCTGTGATGCCATGAAAATTAAAAGAGATCTCAGGAGGCACTAGAGTAAAATACACTGCTGGAAAAAAATAAAACCATGGAAATCTAAACCACTTTTTTAGTTGTTCAACTTCATTTTTTTAACCTTTGCTTATGAAAAATAACCAAAGGTAACTGTCAAAGTATAAAACAAGCCGGATAGGACAGATAACCTGATTCTAATCATTCACAATATTTTCATCCTTCCTCTTTCCACTCAGAAGCCATTCCACTGATTTTTTAAAAAACCTTCTCATGAATGGAAGTTGGTCTTCATGAGAAAGTAGATAAATGCTGACTTTAAGAAAAATAGTTTGACAGCTTTGAGCTTTAGTGAAAATTAGAAGGGAAAAGAAGGTCCAACATTTTAAAAGAGCCTTTCATCACAACTGAAAAATTTTCATCAGAAACACTGTCATCTCATCCAGTACCTTTGAAGTTGGCTGTAAAACAACACAATCCATCTTATTAGCTGGGTAGGAACGCCCTTGAAAGAGCAGTGAAACTATTGCTTGTAAACCTCAGCCAGTTTGAAATGCCTGCATTTTTACTATGTATTGGCTTTGTACTTACTACATCTAAGATGAAAAAAGTATGTTTAACTTCTTTAGAGACATTAAAGAACATTCTTTCTTTAATTCCAGAGCTAACCTGTTTAGCCAGCTGTGATGAAGTGATGACATACATTGACTAAGTATTTGAGCAATCAGTCAAAAGTCTGCTATTAAATTTTGGACCAAATGTATATAGATTAGGGCTATTATACCAAAATCTACTATATTCTTCTGTTGTTCATGTCTATGTGAGCACTTACGGTTAAATAACAAGGTCACACTTTCAAGGCAAATGGAATGTAAGCATATAAAAACAAGTAAAAATAAGAACTAATATCAAATTAGGGTTCAAGTATTTTTCTACAGAGAAGATGTTACCAAATGAACTTATGAAATCACATCCAGAGCTTAAATTACAGTATTCAATGAAAACACTAAAATCGTGGAAAAAAAATTCAAAATAAAAACATGAAGANATCATTATCCACCTAAAGGACCATTTAGCATGAATATTTAAAGGACCAGGTGCTTTGAAAGAAAGAAAATATTTTTTTGCACACAATCTCTGAAAACAATATTGAATTGAATGTGCATTAAGTGATTGCAGGGTGCAATATAAATTGGCAGAAAAAGACCACCTTGTTCACCTTCATATTTTTATATGCAGAGTCCTGCAGTTGTCTACAGCAGTTTTTTTCTGTTAGTGTGGCAGGTGGTTTGCTGTCCGCAGCTCTTCAAAGATAGTCCAGACTGTTTTTTGACCAGGGAATTCAATGTCAAAATCAATTTGACAAGCAAAGTTTCTCTTTCCTCCACCATTAAGTAATAGCTAATGAATAGATAGGTAGAGGCCATGTGCAGAACACATGGGGCAACCTGCCAGAAAGTTAAGAGATTCCATACTTGAGGATCAATAGATACAGTGTCGATTGCATGTAAATTAAAATAGGAAACCAGACATAAAGAAATACACTTAAAATCAAGTAATCCTTTCCTTCTAAATCTCCAACATACACAAATTAAACAAAAAAAAAAAAACACAAGAAAAATGCCAAAAGTTCAAATAAATTACAGCTCAACACAAAGGAATAAAGGAGGTTCAGCTACAGCGTACTGGGGCTGTCCACAGACACCGACTCTCAACAGCCTTTTTTTTGTTGGCTGGTAAAATCATTGGTCCCCATTGCTCCTGTTTTGAGCATTTTGTGGCTCTGGAGACATGGTGACCACTCTGCAGCAAGGTGGTGGATCTGACATCACCATTTCTAGCAGTTCTCTCTTTTACCAGTCTATTCCCTCACTAATGGCCATGTGGAGACACTTTGAAAATTCTTTATTTAGATGAAGTAAACTCAGTCGAATGAGGGAGACCCCTGAGCTAATTTGTTACAATCTTGAAGGTGTGTAGAGGGTTTTGTTTTTTTTTTCTGAGATAGTTTTCTTTGTTGAAGAAGTCTTCAACTATAAGAACCAGTTTGGATCTGTAATATAACCTAATACCTTAACAGCGGCTAGTGAACATATGTTTCACTTAGGCATATGTGTGTAGGTCTCTCTGTCCGAACACCTGGTTCTTTTTGAAACATAAATAACAGTGCATTGGTGGTCAGCCACTGATTCATCAGAAAACCTTGGCAAAAATATTTTTAATCTTCAATATTAGTAAAGCAGAAACAGAAACTACTTTTCAGTCAGGGAGTGGATGTTAAATAGTTCTATTTTCTCTTATTCTAGGAATTACGGCAGCAATGTTGAAAATCTATGAGATTCCCTAATTGTTCATTTTTATTTCCTTCTTCAAACTCTTACAGCTTTAACAAGCTTTCTCTTCTGTTGCAGAAACACTTATTAGCAGGGGAAAAAATAGGTGCAAGGAAATATTCTTCACATTTCACAGCTAAGGAATGAGCTCTGATGTGGAGAAAATGACGGGAGGCAAGCACACCTGGTCATCATCATCAAGTCTCGAAGTTTATTCTGATTGATGCTTCCTTTTATAAAGCAGCTAATTAGGTCCATACATATTGCGAAAGCCAGGCTCAGGATTGGAGCATTGTGACTACTATTGTTTCTGCGCACCTGGTAATCGCTAGGTATGCAGTGCATTGTTTCTGCGTCAAAAGCTAGTATAATATTTAATCTCAAGGACACACTGATCTTGAGACTCTTGCTTCTTCTACTACTCTGCAAAGCACTATGGTAGTTATGTTCATGCAAAGCACTATGGTAGTTATGTTCATGCAAGCTCAATCACATCCCTTCGTTTCTCATTCAGCCATTCGCCCACAATATTCTCCACATTCTGAAGGGAGGGAGGAATGTTTGGGTAGCTCAGGAGATCAGAAAAGAAAGAGAGCAGTTAATCTACAGCAGCGGTCCAAGGCAGAGTATTCTGACAGTGACCTACAGCTGCCATTACCATCCTGCCTATTGGGTAGTTTGATATGAAATGTATTTGGGAGGAGCTGGGAAAAGCAGGGTCTTCAGTCTAGTTCTCAAGGGAAGTGTTCATGGTGCTTCAGCCGAGCCTATGGGCAAGCCCAGCAGTGAGGTCAGGCTGGTTTCCTGCCTCTAAGAGCAGTCCTTCACACAAAGAGCAAACACGCCGAGGCAACATACAAGGCACAAGGATAACCTCGGAGATCTGACTTGCCTAATATAAAGGACAGTCTGTTTTGAAGGCTGAGCAGCCTTTGATTCCTTTTTAAACAAACTCCTTAGAATAAAATGTCTAAAAGGTTACAAATGCATGTTGTAAAACAAAAAAAAGCAGTACAAAGACTGCTTGCAGCAAAATAAGTCAAAACCGTCCCTCAACACTCAGCTAAGGACAACAAACTGATTTCCAGCAGCTAATAGTCTCTGTGGCGATTTATGTAAAAAGTACCTAAAGGAAACAGAAATATGAGCTTGCTTTTCACTTATGAAATAAGAAACCAACATAATTCATGTTCTTTATCCTCATTCATTTCAGAAAGTAATGTAACAAAGCCAAATCCACACCTTTATTGGCTTACAGTCTTAAGTGCTACAGGAGAACGTAAATCCCAGCAAAGCCTGGTAACTCCATTGGCCTCTTAGAAAACACAAAGAGCAGCTGTCCACTTGTCAAACAGCTGGATCTGAAACATTAAAAGCGATTAACTTTCCCCTCAGATTTTAGGCTAATATCTGACCAACAGACAGACAAGCTTAGGAGGTCTGTTCCAGTGCTGCTGTAATTAACACAAGCTCATAAGTTATCAGCTATGTGTTATCAGGTCAGCTTTGGCAAACTGAGGACCAGTTGGCAAAGAATTGCACACTTCAAAGAAAGCTCTCACACATCTGATCGCATAATAAAAAAAATACTCACACTTAGTACCTTATCTCGGAAGCTCCCATTGGTTAGATGGTGACCTTTACAGGATTACCTTAACATGGAGGGAAATCAGCCCCCCTCTGAAATTATCCCAAATTTCCAACAGAAAATGGCTCCATGACTGACATTTATGTTGGAAAAAAAGAAGGAAAAGAAAAAGGCTTAAATGTATCCCAACATAAGCTGAAGCTCTCATGTAAAGCCATTTGACCTGCAAAGGAACAATGACAGCCAACTGCCAGTTTACAGTATGCAACACAACACTCTCACTCCACCAGCTAGGGCAAAGCACAATGCAGCTTCCAGCTCCTTAAGCTTTTTCTTCTTTTTTTTTTTTCATTAATTTTTTAATTTTACCAATATGAACAGACAGATTCTTTCAAATATTTTCCTTGTTCCCTCCTCCCCCAAACATCCCGTTCCTTCTGGCAACAAAAAGAAGTTTAGAGAAAATTACAGATTTAAAATCCACATTCAAAAGCAGTAGCTGTTGTTATCATCTATTTATGAAGCACAGGTGAGGACAGTAGAATAGATCTGGCAGCCAGTTTTTCTGTCTTTTCACAGAACTAAAACATTTCTTAAGTTGAAAACATCCAGCTATCAGCCATTTCTGTATTATTGTATTTACTGAATCCTCAACACATGTGGAATTTTTTCAGCGGTTATAGAGAATTAAGGAAAAAAACCCTTCTATTTAAGAATATTAAAGATGTACTATCTTCCCATTGTCAGCTTCTGTCCCTGTTATTCCAAAGCCCAATCTATCCTCTCAGTGCTGATATATTGATTTTTGCGAGACCATCACATAGTCTGGCATACCATACTCACTTTAGGTTGCCACACAGTCCATATACAAATGAGCTATCTGTGATGCTCTAAATGATTAATTTATCACCAGATTTATTTTTTTTCTGGAGTCTTTTAATTAAAACAAGTAGCCAGCCCAGTTGCTTCCAATTCCCCCTGGATATGGAATACAGAGCTAAAAATAAACACTAAAACATGCATCATTCACATCCTGAAGAACAAAATTAGACTTGTGTTTGGATGACGTTATTTGAATGCAGTCTCACAGTTTCCACCACTAATGCAGTGCTATCATTAATCACAGGTCTTATTATGTTACAGAAGATGAACCTTATTAGTTTTCAAATATTTAGATACACAGAATACGTAAGGTGTATTTACATTAGCATTCTGACTCGGAGTACTAAAGTGGTTTCTTTGAAAAGAATTATCTCACTTCTCCCTTTTTCAGCAAAAGGGTCAGGTTTCCAGCAGTTTTGGTGCACGTTAGCTAGATTCCTTGTAAAGAAAACTGAACCAGGTGTGCACGAAATGCACTTCAGTCCCTAAGGTAGAGCGGTCCCTTGGACAGCTTTGAATTATATATGTGGTACAGACCATCCCAATCCATGGAACAGACTAAAGCTAGCCCAAAGTAAAATTCCTGAACAACATACACCAAAGATGTCGGTGCCTCAATACAAAATAGTTGACCTACTGATCCCTTCCTGTCCCCCTCAATTATTTGCTAATGTAGACAACAACTATGGAAGACTACAGAAAACACAAGAGCATATTGCTGAACCTGGACTGAACTCAAACCTCACACAAACAATTCTGAACTAAGAATGTTCTGAACGCTGTTAGTCAAGCCACGGTAGCATTGCAACACTTCTATTCCCCTTCTTGGAATTGTTTCACTCGCATATTTAGCATAAAAATTCCTATGCAGCATTTTGCATTTTCAGCTATTTTAAATTTAGGTAGCATTTCGGCATATACAGCAGATGCCTATAAAATATTCTCGTATTACTTCTCCTAGCATCAAGGGTGACATTTGTTTACTGCATTTCATCACTGTTCAAAATAACTAGATGTATCGGGTCTATTTATTTTTGACCAATGAGATATAAACAAAGCTCCTGAGATGTTGTGGCACTTCAGGGTCAATTTGCAGCAAGGATCAGAAAATTTTGCAACTCATCTGTGACAGCGAGAGCTTGAAGACGTGGAGACAACACAGGCACCCGTGGAGAAGCTGAGCAAAAACTTCGTAACCTCTTCAATCATTATCGCTTGTACAGTGAAAATTTTAACTCTCCTTTTGCAAACCAAGCTCTTCCTCTGAGAATTCAATCACAACTCCTGGCAGCTGAAAAATCCCCAGGAAGTAAGGAGGACCCTGGAAGGCCAGACTGAGTGGCCAACATCAGGCTCTGCACACAGGGCTAGCCCCGCTGCAGGGCAGCATACCAGTGGACCAGGCTGCTGGGGTGGGGCTGTGAGCACTGGGGCCAGCACCCCTCACTGGGGAGCTGCCCCTCACCCGTGCCTGACAGGCTGCAAGCCAGGCATCTCCTGGACCACAGCTCAGGGTTCTGGCTCCGCATGGACCTGCCCCGCCACCAAAACTTGCCCAGCATGGCTGGCCCTGGCTCCTGCCGCTGGGCCGGCTCCCCTCCCCTGTGCCCTTGGCATGGCACAGCACAGCACAAGGGGACAGCTGCCTCGCTGCACCCCGACAGTGAATCGCTGACACATTGACTAGCGGGTGCTAGCTACCTCACAAAAACACACCGGGCAAAAGATACTGAGAGACTTAGAGAGGGAATTAAGCAGAATAAAAGCTAAACTCCTAATCTTATCCTGTGAAATCTCAGTCTCCTGAGATGAAAAATCCTGAAATTTGTTAATTGGTTAAGATTTACAGTGTTTTCAAAGAACCAATAAGGTGGAAGGCAGCTTGAGCAGTGTGTACAAGTCAGATACACATATGGGGGGCGGACACAGAACATCCGTGGCTATGACCCTGGATTCCCAGCCCAGGTGGAGCTCAGAGACGTGTAAGGCACTGCGGCCTCCGTCCTGCCACATCCCTGGTCTCACAGCTGGATGCAGTTTGAGAGGCACTGAGATGAAAGGTTGTATCTATTGGCTTAGCCTTCACCTGTGTAGGTACAGAAAGGTGAGCAGTACTATCATCTTTACAAATTATTCACAACAAGGTAACTAACTAGAAATAATAAATTATTCCCTTTTCTACATCAGGAACATGGTGGGAATAAAAATGCAAAGAAGCTGTTTCTGCTGAAAAAAAAGCAGCAAGGATCATTTAAAACAAGGTCTCTCTCTCCACTGCCTGGAAGACAGGGCTCTTGAGTAGAAAACAGAAGGATTCAGCAGTTCCATTCCTCTCCTCATTTATTATTGGACTTCTTGTCCTCCTATTTTATCCTTTCTGTTTGCAAAACTGTTTTCAATTCACCTGAAATAACTGTCAGGAGAATTCTTTCATTCCTTATCTTTTACTGTTCCTATCTTTATCCTGTAAACTGTTGACAATCAGATGTACGGTGCTTTAATTCCTTGCTTCTTATTTTTATTAACATTTTCCTCCAAGCACTTAATGTTTTTCAAGTAGTAGTTCTTTGAGTAAGACAAAGGGTAAAAGCCATCTCTGACCTTGCTTTGCTACTGTCAGGACACACACCATCTTCTTGTACAATTACATATACTGTTTCAATGCCCGCTACACTCTTTACCACATTCATAGCCTCTGCTTCTCACATCTATAATCCTTCTTAAAAACTTCTGCTATTGAGGCAATCCTACTGATTTTATTTTTTTTAAATACTGATTTCTTGTTTCTATTTCTCCAGCTGTTTCATAGCACTCAGTCTTTACCCACTTAAGTGCCTTTGGGAATGTCAAATTTATATTCAGGAAAGGGTAACACATGTAGCCATACCTCAAAAGTATTTTAATTGCAACCACCTCAGATACCAATCACAATGGAAATGTAGAGGTATATGATTTTGTATAGCTTGTTTACTCAGGCAAGCTTCTTCAGTCCACATAGAATTAACACTGAGACTATCACCCGCACCAGCCAGATGCGGGGTATTGCTCCAGATACTACTACCATAGTAACCCCAATAATGTGCAAACATACCCTTCATTCCTTTATAGTGGAGCTTCTGAAAAGCTACCAAAATAAAGCTGTTAGCCAATGTACTGCATTTCCAAATACTGGGCCAGCAGAAGAACGTGACATCTCTAATTTGACATGCCAGGTCAATTAAATGTTTCATAACGGCATCAATAAATACATAAAGTTTGGAGATATTTTTGAGTACATTTTCAGTTCAGGAGAAGTAAGTCTTATTTTGACTGAATTACCAACAAGGTGGTTAAAAACTGCAGGGCTAAAAATGACAATGAATGAAAGATGAGCAAATTAAATGCAGAACTCTAAAAGCCAACTATGCTAGATGAAATAATTATTTCATATATTAATTCAACTGATATACAGAATGGACATTCAGCTATTATGATTTAATGTCTTATCAACTGAAATCCATATATAAGATAGGCAAACATTATGAAGGCAAAATTTATGTAAAAGCAAAGAAATAAACAAATCATGAATCAGAAATGCACTGGAAGGTGCCAACAGAGTACGGTGCCAACAGAGTTATTCACATACTAATCAACATAAAGTAAAGTAAAAAATAACATACAAGAACAGAAAACACTATGAAAAGTGAAAAAAAATCAGTTAACACACACAAAAAGAGAGAAAGATGAGCCAATATCTATAAACAAAGCCCAGCACACTGATTAAACTTTAATTTTGTCAGTATTTGCTCACAAGAATATTCTGACGCATTACCCTTTAGAAAGTATACACTATGAGAAGCTCAAGTCTAGAAGTAACTCTCAGAACACGTTCAGAATGATTTAATCACAAAGCAAGTTTCAGAGAAAGAGAGTATTTTTTGCCTTTTCTGTTTACATTTTAAAGAGTTTAAATGTATACATTTTATTCAATAAATTACAAATGAGAAAAATTCATTATGATCTAATGTGAAATTTCATTAAATCATCTCGGTTCAGTGTAAGAACACTTCAAAGAGAGATTTAGTTAAATCCGATAAGGAGGATTACATGCAGATGTCAATCAATAGGTGCTCCATAACTATCTGTATTTTTTTTAAAAAATTGAAATGTCATGCGTAATAATTACTTTTTAAATGTCCTTCTTATCTAATATAGCTTGACTAAAATTGAGCAGAAACATGTTACGATATGCCTGCGTTCTGCAGCTTCAGAGTAACATTAAGATATCGTCTTCAGTTTCACAGTGCATTCATGTTTGTTAATGGGGTTTTTTTGCCTTGAAATTCTGGGCATCTTGTACAAAGACAAATTACAAAAGATATAAAGAAAAAAGTGCCCAGTCAGATCTAGGGGTAAAAAAAGAAAACACTATAGGATGGCTATCTTTTTTTTTCCATGCACGAAAAAATTACAGAAATCCAGACAGAATTAATTGTTAATAACATCACCCTTTCAGAGATCTCTACCGGAAAAGAATTTACTTCTATCTGAATATGAAAAGATACAAATGAAAGGCTAAAAAACACTTCACAGTTTATAGTTACAAGTATTTTTAAGAGATGGTGTATGACACTGTTATCTGGTATTTGAAGTCAATGCAGTGTAATTCAGTTCATAGGTTTGGGTTGGAAGGGACCCTAAAGACCATCAAGTCCCACCCCCTGCCATGGGCAGGGACATCTCCCACTAGCCCAGGTTGCTCAAAGCCTCATCCAGCCTGGCCTTGAACCCCTCCAGGGATGGGGCATCCACAGCTTCTCTGGGAACCTGGGCCACTGCCTCACCACCCTCAGTGTCTTCTAAAAACATTTGCATAGTTGCAAAGAAAAAAAAAAAACAAGCTTAGGCTTTTCAGGAGTCTACACTGAATCAAAGCACTATATTGGTAAATAAGCAAGCAACCAAATGGAAACTACTCCCTTCTGCCTCCTGTTTATATAGTGCACTGTCATCTTTGTGCAAACCAATTAAACTGAGTGACTAGTGAATCCTTCCAGTGCAATTATTTCTCTTAACCAGTCAAAGAGTCACACTAGTAGGCTTCTGGCCAATGTTTCCTGCTGCTGACACAGCCAACTTTCTGTGGCTATCTGTTTGTCAGTGATAAATGCCAGAAAGAGTTTGCTCCTGGGATTTGACTGTAGAGGTACCACTATGTGGTATGAGGGATCTCATCCTCGAGGTGCAATGGGAAATCCAGCAAAGTGGCAAATTTGCAGCTTTGCCCTTCTGTTCCTCTCCAGGACATAATTCAGCTAAATACATTCTCCTACAAAATTCAGAAGGGAGCTATCATGCACTGTATATGCTCTTTCATGGCTATAAATGTGCAGCACCAATTGAAAGTTAAAAAACCATCCTAAACCACAATAACAATGGAAAAACAGTATTAGGCATGTTGCTTGTAAAATCATGGTGCTGGGATAATTAGCTGTACTAACGAGAGGAAGGGGAGTGAGTACACAAGGCTTTTGTTTTCCTTTGTAGTGGTCAGGTATAGTCATCTCTCCCCTATCTCCCCAGTCAATATCTCAGAGAAGCAGCACTAGAGAACAGAAACCAAATGGGAAAGGAGTTGGCAGTGCAAAGACAACAACACAAAAAAAAAGGACTGTAGGCTCAGACAAATAAGCAGCATTTCTTTGAGCCTCTTCTTATCGTATTTAACTGCCCTTCCTAGGAAGCTAATTGCTTGATCAGTACCTGTTCTCTCATTCTCATACTGCGACTCAGACAAGCACTCACTTAAAATTTGTTCAAACTACTGAAATACAGAAAGCTAATTTAAGTCCACCAAACACTGATAGAAGGACTTTCCACTGCTTGGATGACGGCAGAACTTGAGTATAAGTAGGGAACCACATCAGCCCTGCTTCATCTACACACGTACCTTTTAGGGAATGGGTCTATAAAACTGATTTACTCTTGGGAAATTACAAAAAAAATCTACCAATGCTGATGCCAGTTTAGTACAGCCTCATAACCTGTACTGAAGGTAGAACTGTGTTTTGATATGCTCCACTTAAAACTGAGGTTACTGAAGAGAGGCTCAGGATGCTTTAGGATTCTTCTGTTTGGAAGAAATGTAACTGCTACCTGTGGACCATCACAAGTACTTGAACTTCCTAGTCTTTACCTGTAGATGCAATTACTCTACTTGTAACTGAAGGGTTTTTTTTTTTCTATTCAAAATTTTACGTCCCCATGTGCCAAAATTTCAAGGCCATAAAATTTTGCAAGGCCAGGTAGGAAAACACAGAATTAATTCTGTAAGACAGTGTCCTACATACTAATTTGGGGGGACAAGTATTAGAACTATTTTGTATAACCTCGTAGTGTCATCCAGCACCAGAGGTATTTAATTAACATCTATTTTATTCTATTATATCTTACTTGAACCTGAAAATCATGCATGAAGAATTTTTCTTGAATCCTCTTAGTTTAAGCTAATCAAGTGTCTAATGCTTGATAGCTGGAAAAATTAAATTGCTAATGTGTTCCTAAAAAGAAAAACTAATTCATTTATATATTTGTAATCTCAGTTTCATATTTCGGGGTCCACATTCATAGTGGCTCCTGATGCTATCATAAAAAAGAATACTATTTTTTAAAGGTAGAATAAATTGTAAGATTTATTGTCTTTTATTAATATTTATAAGCCAACAGTGGGCAATAACATCCAGTATCACTAAATCCTTTGGTTGTTCATAAAGAGCACAAAAACTAAGGGAGGTTACAAAACCAGAACATAATATCGAGTATCCATTGTCTGCCAAACAAGAAAACAGGGTCTACACAGGGCTTCCCTTGCTTTTTTCAGCTACGTATTTCATCAGAGGATGTCAATTTGTCAAAACTGAAACAGTAGAGGCATACTAGTTTCAATGATTTGTGTGTAGGAAAAGGTTTCTTTGGTCACAAATTAAATTTCTGGTGTGAGATCCATCCATGGGCTCTCCTGGAAGCCCAGGCTCTCCCACCTCTGCATGAATCACAGCATGCCCCTGAGCGGGGGTCCAGTGCAGCACTAGGCAGCTCTTTGGGGAGACTTTGTAATCAATACCTGAAATTTTAATGTATCAGTTAAATACATTCTGATTGTTTCTGCAGCTCAGGGGTTAGGTCAGTCATCTATAAACCAGAAGACTCAGATTCAGGCCATGCCTTGAATTCCCTCCCACTTAATACTACTTGCAAAATCTACCTTAATTTGAATTATCAAAAGAAAAAACGAACAATAAAATATTCTGGCATATTTTAAAAAAAGCTAACTTTGGAGAAGCCTGAAGTGGAAGAAGTGCATATAAGTCTGATGAAAGTATTCAATTGTATGTCTGTGTGCAGGTGGAAAATAATTTATGGAATCTGTACTGTAAAAAGTTTTTTTCCAGTGCTTGGTCTTCGATTCTGTCTGATCTGACACCACATCACCCACCTCCCCACTTTCCGCCCAGCCCCCGTATCCCTAAAAGCGCTTCCAGCTGTAACATGTTGCCTTGTCCTGCATTTACACCTCCAGAGCTGCATATCTTCCTCATTCACACCCCTTCTGTCTGGAACCCCATACTCATGTTTTCACATCCTTGCAAATCACAGCTGGAGATTGGCAAATAAAAAGGTTTCTACTGAATGTTAAGTGCTTGCATTACCACAAACATCTAATGTTAAGTTGTTGTTTCCTAGCACTCAAAATCATAATAGGGTAATTCTTCTGGCTAAAAGTTTTGGTAAATAATCAAAAGCTGAAGAATAGTCATTAAAAATGTATATGTCAACATGCTCTAAATATAAAAATGTTTAATGGAAGACTAACTTTTATGAACCTGATTTTTTCCTAGCTCAGTTTTTTTATTTGCTCTAAAATGTTTGGAATTTCCATCAAAAGTTTGTTGTCTAGACCTCTAGTGGACGGAAGACACAACTTAATGTTTGTCAAGAGTGATAAATCTTTGCAGAATTGTAGCAAATATACAGGAGTGTTTTATGCTGGTGAAAAAAATACCCTGGAATATCAACGGAAGGCCACAAGACCTGTATCTGCATCAGGACTGTACCAACACTGCTGCGTTACTTATATTTTTATCCACTTCTTAACCTACACAGCTATCCCTGCAACTTGCTGAAGCAGAACAAGTCTCAGTGCATGCATATTAGTTACTCTGCGTGCTAGTTATGCATTAAAAGAACATAAACAGGACCTGGGGGTCCTGGTGGACAGCAGGNGAAGATACAGGGCCAAGTGAAGGCAGTGTGATGATGTGTAACAGAATATTACAACAGTTATTCCAAAGTATTTTTGAACCACTGCCAAAGAGCCTCCCTAGACATCCAGATCATTCAACACTCCAAGATGTTTCCCTGGAGTACATGAAGTACACACCTTTCTGCCTTCTTCTAAAAAGGAAATAAACCTTTCCATTTGCTATTTGAATGTAAATGTACTGACAGGTAGTATTGGTACAGAACTTATACTTGCCCTCAGAGACACAATTTCTGGTACCTCCAACTTAATTTGTTATTTTAAACTTCATCAAAAAGTAACTACAATAATAGCAAATTACCATGCAACAGTAGCATGCAGCCACTGAGTTGTCTGCTCTGCAGAAGGTAATTAGCGTCCTTTGTTACTTTCCCTTACCTATAAACCAGCAATTAATACTTCTTTATGCAATGAAGCTTATAAAATACGTATCATTAAATTCATAGCATGCAAGAAGTGAACGAGTTTTTCAGATTAGGTGCTTTGGGACTTGGGAAGAACTAATTTACACACCCAAGCCCCAGTGTCACTATGTATTCTTTACATACCTCTTTTTCACTTCAGTTGGGTACAGTGTGTTTCTTCATTTTGTGCCTAAAACAACCTTTAATTTTCCTGTACACTGACAGACCGACTCCGATTTCTCTGGGCTTTGCATTTACTGCTTTATGCATTAAAAATATTCCGACCACGTATTATGTGAGAGGAGAGACAACCTAATTAAGCCTGCCAGTAAGATTATTCCATTTTCACTTGATTATAACTCAGCACTTACTCCAGCCCTCCAACAGAGCAGAAATCCATACCTCTGAACACAGTACTAGAGTCTGATTAGTCAATAAGAAATCTGTATCTATATATTCTCACCCCCTTCGGCATTAGAAGCAAGCTGAGAGTCCCACAGCTCGGGGGCCAGCTGCCTAGCTTAAGAATTCAAGTCTCTGGCATCCCTAAAGATGCTGTGAGATGAGGGGGTTGCAGTAGTGCAGTCCACCACAGCTTCCTCCTTTTGTCTCTTAAAGGAAATAAGGAATTGTCTGCAACAGCCTATTTTATAAGCACACCAAGGTTGCAAAGTCAAGCACTTGCAAGTTAGGAAATGCCAGACTTACTCTGTTGCCTGTGTAAAGTTAATTCTCCCCTTGCTACATTCGTATCTATGCATTGTGATATAAATTTTAATTACCCCACTGGATACTATTTTTTCCACGGGGCATCACTCAGGCCACCAGATGAATGCAGAAAAGGGCTGAATTAATGGACTGACAGTCATAAAAATGCAGTTTTCAATTTGCAAGTGCTTGACTTTGCAACCAAAGTTACATTCTTTCAACACAAATCTGAATAAAATTTGAATTACATAAACATACATACATTTGAAGGAATAATACAGCAAGAGGGAGATGAATTATTTATATATGACTGGCATCAATGCAATTAATGAGAATAGCAGGAGGTGTTAATAACTACATGGTTTAATATACTTTGCAAACACAAAATCATCATCATAATTTAGATATTTCAAAACATTTCACAAACTCACAGCATTATTACTTGTGACCTTAACCCTTCTAAAATTATCTGCAGAAACACAAAAATAACAAAGATTAAAAAGGAAAATCAGTAAGCACAAAAATGTGCAGCTTATTTTTCAAGTTCAGCATATTCTGAAAGGGAAAAATACCTGTCCTTTTGTAAAAGGTGAGGAGATGTCTTTCTAAGATGCAATGAGGTTATACCGGCATTGGTTCTACAAAAATACCTGTACATAAATGATATAACTGAAAGTGAAACAGAAACTGACCCAATAGAGTCATTAACGTCAAAAGCTCCAGCCCTATGGCATAGTCAGCCATCCAGAAAATTGAGGTTATATTTAGTTTACTTTTTTTTTTGCTTTTATTAGAAAAAATCAGCTATGGCTAAAATTGTTATTTCAGATTAAATGAGTTTTTAAATGGCATTTGCTTGTTTATACACAGAAGCAAGTCTAATGTCTTCCCCAATTTACACATCTTTTCCAAATTCAAAGCCATATAACTGATGTCACATCAAAAATGTAGCTCCTTTTGTCTCATCACTTCTTGCTATGATGCATCATGTTGCGATTAACTGCACTACCACACAAAAACATCATAGAAATGTAAACAAAAAGGCTCTTGTTTGGAAAACAAGTCCTCACTGTTGTTCTGTTGTTTCATAGACAGTGCTGAATTCTGCTTCAAACATTTCCCCTCAGTAACCGAGATCTT
>VZTO01027769.1:0-12022 GCA_013400615.1 Syrrhaptes paradoxus
TGGAAGGGGAGCATGGGGAGAGGGACTGTTACAGGAGTTGAAGCAGAGCAGAGAAGATTGAGGCTGGGAGGAGAAATGCATGGAAACAACTGGTTTTTGGAGGAAATGTGGGGTTTTTTCCCTACACAAGGGACAAATATAAAGTGAGTCTTGGGTACAAGGCTAGAGCAAAGAGATGAGAACATGCCAGATACTAGGATACTGTGCTCACCTCTGCTGCGCTCGCCTCTGCTGCTTCTCCCAGGTTATACTCTGGGCTCAAACACACTCCTGCCCTCTCTAGATGCTGGTTCTCAATTTCAGTTTAACAAGGCAGGTGTAAAGATTTATGATAGTCCAAAGCTAAGGTACAGCCTTCCTCCTTCCCTACACACCCCAGGGTCTGTATGGATTGAGCCTTGCAGGCTCTCCTTGCCCAGCCACCCTTCTTTGCTTTTCTTGCAAGCGTTAACTCTTTGCAGGGCTACTCCTGAGCAAGGGCTGCAAAGCCCTTCCCAGCGCTGTGGTCCTGAGCCCTGCTGGGACCAGGAGGAAACTGGAGGGCGAGTGTTACACCAGATTAGCAGAGCCCAGAGTCCTGATAGGGGCCGTGGGACAGCTGTTGCATGTCAGCCCTGCCCCGTTTGGGGATCCTTATCTGAATGCCCAAATAATTGACAGCTTGTGGTCTGTCGGGTGGACCAGCACCCTTTTAGGGTGCTTTGCTCTGCTGGAGCTGTGGGAACTGCTCAGAGGTTTACNTCCATTAGCCCTAAAGTCTCGGTGTCTGACCACAGCTCCCGTGTCTGATTTCCTTCCAGTGTTCTACTTTGGGATCTGCCTCAGCATGACCCTGATCCTCGCAGCCCTGCTGAGCTCTGCTGCCACGGTGCAGGAATCGCAGTGCCTCACTGCCATGGTGCGTATCGCGGGGGGACTTTTTGTAACCTTGGGTTGATACCCTTAAAATATGGGGCTGAGGGGCAGGTTTGCCTTGTGCACCCTGGGGAAGGGTGTCCCGTTGCTCCAGCCTGTGCTGCAAGGAACCATTTTTGCAAACAGCATGGCCTTGCAGAGCTCTTCCAGCTGAGGATTGCATCCTTCTGTGCCTTGTTTCTTTTGCCAAGGTGCCGTGTGTGCAGCTTTCAGAGCAGGGTAGAAGGAGGGTGCTTATATACCAAAGCAGCACTGATGATTCCCGGCATATTTTTTTTTTCTCAACAAGTCAACACGTGGTTTATGTGGGGAAACCTTACCAGTGCAATTCTGAGTCCCACACTGTTCCTCTGACTTGTGACAGCTGAGTTAGTCCCCTTCCTTCCCCCCTGGCTGCAAACACCCCCCACAGTGCTGGTGAAAGGTGTACAAAGCGTGGCAGCAGGTACGAGGGCTTTGGGCTGGACCCCCAGTTCAGCCTCCAAGGAGATGGTGGAGGGGTATCACAAGAGCTGAGATACCACCACACCTCCATCATCCACAGGGAAGTGCCTCTTTGGGCCCAGCCCATGCCAGCTTTAGTAAACCGGAGCGTGAGCTCTGCTCCATGTAAAAGCACAGCCTGCACACAGGTCTTGGTGTGAACGGAGCAGCTTCCCCTCTCTTCTGCTGCAGCATACTTTGATGTGTGCCTGCGATTACCACCTCTGAAACAACCGATGGGTACGTACCGACTAGGGGATATTAAGTCCGGGCTGCCTGAAAATGTAGTTGAATTTCTCCATTATGTTTATCCGGTGGGCTATGGTTTGGGACCCGCCACCAGGTAAAACAGATTTCCTGAAGGGACAGTTAAAGAAAAACGTGTCCAGCAAACTCCAGCATTTCCCTCCTCCTCCGAGGGCCACCTGCTGCTGCTCTCCCTTCCACCTGCTGCAGGAGTGAGGACCAGCAAGCCCCTTCCTCCGGCCCCCCAGGGCTCCCGCAGCCCCGCCGGTTCGGTGCCGCACAGCCCCGCGGCTGCGCTCCGCCGCTGGGGGGGGCCCGCCGCCGCCGCTGCTCCCCCGGCTGTCCCCCGCCGCCGCTGCTCCTCCGGCTGCCCCCCGCCGCGGCGGCCGCTGGCACTCGGCCCCGGGAGGCTCCGGGGAATGCGCTGGGCAAGGGAATAGCCACCGTCAGCGCTGCGGGGGTGGCGACGTGTCCTCCCAGCCCTTCTGAAATTACCGGGGGGACCTGGGAAACAGCCCAGAGCTCCCAGCAGCAGCCTTGTTCTCTGCTCCTCCTTGTTCAAGCAGCTCATCGGCATCTTACATTCCTATAAATTCCTGTGCTTTTTCCTATAAATTACCCCCACCAGTTCCTACCACCTCCCCAGGCTCATATTTAGTCTCTGGTCTGTCAGTAAGAGAAGCAGGCAGGGACAGCCAGCCCCTGATGCTGCGGTGAGATGTAATCGCTCTGCTTGTTAAGGTTCAGCCCTAGGGGGTCTTAAACTTGGGGTCACATCCTGCCCTGCTGGGCTGTAGCTGGCAGAAGTGTTCAGTGCTCTTGCTTGTAGGTTTGGTTTTTTTTTCTGCTTGTTAATAGAGAGGATTTTTCACCTTCCCCCACTATTGATTTTAAAGGACTTCTCCCCTGCAAAGCATGTGTCTTGTTTAGAAGACCGTTTAATTCACTCGCTAATCAAAGAGAGAAGACACCAGAGTATTGGTGCCTGACATCTGTGGCTGTATAGGAAACCCAGCCACGCTCCAGGGATGTAGTTAATCCACCACAATGCCGCTCGGTAAACCAGTTACCATGGGGAAATACTAGCAGGGGCGCAGATGGGATTAGAGGAACGTTGCCCTGGCCACTGACCTGTTGGGTGGATCCCACCTCCTTCTGCCTCAGTTTCCCTCCTGCCTTTTTCTTCTTCTCTATTTAAATTATAAGTGCTCACCTTGTCTGGCTGTCTGGAGGTTTGTGTGCATATAGATGAGAGGTCTTTGTGGGCCTTACTGGTGCTGTCCTAACAGTGATAAGGGGTACGTAGTGGTTAGAAACCAGAACTGGTCAAATTGGTTGAAGCACACGGATATGAGGAGCTTGTTTTGGAGGTGCATCAGCAGCCTCACCAGCCCAGACAGACACCACTGTGCATCCACCGACGCTTGGGAGGAAGCTGGTTACTGGAGACTGAGAACTTAAGGATTAAAAAAAAAAAATGTTCTAAAATCCTGGACTATTATCCCCAAAGCTCCTCTTAAATGGGGAGAGTAATTACAGGTTTACTGGCTGTCCTCCCGTTCTGGCAAACCCTGTGTTTTGGTGAGCTGTGGTCCATCACGCATTACGTCCTGGATGTAAACATCCTGCTGCTCTCACAGCCCCCGAAGGCTGTGTCACTGCTGAAGGGAAGGAGGAGGAAGGAAAACTGCAGTTTTTCCGGTGCTGCTTGTACAAAGGAAAGACCCTGATGGGGTTTAAGGCACCGTGTACTTGTGTTGGGTTGGATGGAGAGAGGGGAGGAAAAAAAACAGGGAGCAACATGCCAGCCAGATATCCCAGATAAAATTTTTACATGTGAACTTTCCAGCCTAAAAAATACTAGTCTAGGGCAAAATTTGTGTTCAGGATGGAGCAGCTGTTCCAAGCAGCAATTCCAAACAATTTCTGTGTTAAAAAAGCCTCAGTGAGTGCCCGATATAACCGGGTTTTTCCCCAAGAGTGATGTGCCGGTAGGGCCAGCACACAGCACAGGCTGTTTGCTTTATTGTTCCCAGGTGTATCGTTGCAGGCAAGTGTGTGGAGTGTTCTTAATAACACAGCAGCCTGCTTCAGCATCTTGCTCTTGCAAGGAATCTGTCTCCCATGCTCTTCCTCCTGTGCGAGGCATCTGTGCTCCCTGGGGAGCAGGCACGGGCAGAGCCGATGTCCTCAGCTGGCGCCCAGGGTGGATTCTTCCTTTGGACTGAGATCCCTGGCTTGTGTTTGCGATGTGGAAAGGCAAAACCATCATGTGCTGTTAGAGGAACTGGGTCAGGGAGGGAGGGATGCAGCCTGATGGATGCAACCAGAAATCAGTTTCCCCTCATCCCCACCCCTGGGCTGTGAAGGCTGGCAGGGAGCTGGCCCTTGCAATGGCCACAGCACCCCCAAAAAGTAGGTGGAGCTGAGCAGGAAACAGAACAATGACTTCTCTGGGTGTGCAGGGGTTTGGCAGAGCTGTCAAACCCAGTCTGAGCCAAGGGACCCCCCCCTTGTCCGAAGCAGACCCCTGTAACCAAAGCATCAGGAAGGTGAATTAAAAGATCCACCCACAGACGAGACACTGTTTCTGCGGATTCTGCCAAGTGTCTCCAAGACAAATTGTTCCTTGCAGCAAGGATGGAAACAAGGTCGTTCATAAAAGAGTAATTGATGTCTGGCCGGCGACAGGGCTGGTGTGGCTGCAAAGGGAGCAGGCAGCAGCCCACACCAGCTCTGAGGAGATCCGAGGGTCTGGGAGATGCTGAACCAGCCTCGACCCTACCGCTTTTCGTATGCAAACTACACGCTGCCTTTTTCTTTTTCCCTCCCAATGTCTTCTAATGTAATTAGAAAATTGCTCTTCCAAAAGCCTTTTGGCTGGCAAGGGAAAAACCAGCCTATAATTCATTTATAAGATGTTCTCGGAGCCGTGTAATTGCTCTGCACCGGCTGGATGGAGGGGCTGCTTCCCCAGGGGCTGCATCTCCGTGTTCCCAGGGAAGCTAAAGAGAAATAAAAGGAGAGATGATGCTGGGGGTGAAGGACTGAGATGGGGTGTGCAGCTGAGGAAGGGAAGATGAGAAGGAAGATTTTTGTCTGCTGGGGTTTCTGGCCCCAGAGAGATGTCGTAAATTCTGGAGCTGGTGAAGAAAGGGAGAGCATGGGGAGGGGGGGAAAATCTGGGTGGTGCCTCTGGCGTGCTGGTGTTCTCACTCTCCAGGTTCATGGTGGGTGCACTCAGTTAAACCCTTACTGGAAGGATGCACGGAAGAGCTTTCATGCTGCTATCAGTGCTGGAACTTCCCACCCTGGCCAGCCTTGGGCTTGATGGTGCCATGCTTGGGTTTGTGACATCTCGCCTTCCATGGTCTTCCCCATCATTGCTACCTGTATCCCCCTTGTCACGTCAGCTTTTGATCAGACTTCCTCTCCTTTAGGGTCCCATTTCTCCCATTATCCCATTTCAGCTCCTGGCAAGGCAGCTCTCACCGCATACAGCCAGGCAGCTGCCAAAAATGATGAGAAGATGAGAGATCAGGTACATTTAGTCTAAGCATTTTTGTGAGAGCCGTACAAGGGTTTTCTCCAGCCTCCGAGCCTGAAAAAAGGCAGCCCCGAAAGAGCAGGGAAATGCCAACGGCAGCCTGGTTCCTGGAGCAAGGCCCCCAGGCAGGGCATCATCTCCGCAGGCAGCGGATGGACAGGAACCAGCAAAAGGCAGTTTATTGGCATGTTCGTGTTCATTTTTCCTTTCTTGCTGCATGTTACACCAGGGAAGGTTTAGGCTGGTTATTAGGAAAAATTTCTTCACTGGAAGAGTGCTCAGGCATTGGAACAGGCTGCCTGGGGCAGTGGTGGAGTCACCATCCCTGGAGGGGGTCAAGAGACCTGTAGATGTGGTGCTTGGGGACATGGGTTAGTGGGTTGGGTGGGGTTGGGTTGGACTCGATGATCCTTGAGGTCTTTTCCAACCTTAATGATTCTATGATTCTATGTGGAGGAGTTTGGGGCTTTATTTATTTTTTTTAAGCCATACTTTTTAAGCAAAGGTTTTTTGGTGAAGCAGAATTGGTAGGAGCAATGCTCATCTTCCTCTCCATAAACTTGGATTTGGTAAACTGTCATGAAAGATTTAATCTTTTTTAAGCGATTTCAGCTATATCATACTATTGAAACACTCATAGCAAAAAAATTAGAAACTAAAATAAGCAGCAGTCGGTTGGGTAATTTCCCCCTGCTACATAACTTTGTGTTGGAAGAGGGACAGTTTCATGGAAAAACTTGTAAGGGCAATTATTTTTGACTGGAGCTTATTCATCATCTTTTGTCATTCCAAGACTAAGCTGTGGATTCATATTTGATGAATTTGGTCTTCAAAGTCTTTACAGGCACTTTTTTAAATCCCTTTTTAATTTTTTTTTGACGTGAACAAGATCCTTTGGTCCAGCTGTCACAACAGGCAAGAGCTGTTTACATCAGGGGTTTTTTTGGACCAGATTTGTTCACATAAAGAGACAATGCATCTAACTTCCAGCCCTGCAAGCCTAGGGAAGAAGACAAAAGTCAGGCTGCCTCCTGCATCGTTGCCGTTATTGTTTAGACATGTCGGGGTCAGTTGCTGGCCTTGATTATATTTCTGTCATCCTTTCGTCTAGCTGGGATGGTGCTGGTTTAAGGAAGGCAGCTTGGCCGTGCAGCTCCCAGCTTGCTAACAGGGTGAAGTCCAGCTCCTTTTCCAGAGCAGCTTGCTCTCCATCCCAGTCGCTCAATTCTTTATGGACTATTCATATGGGTGTTCCCCTCTCTGAAACCAATAGCTGAGTTTTAAACACAAGGGATTGAATCCTGTGAGTAAGGAGGTGCTGCTCTGGGGCACGGTCCTGCTGCAGAAAAGGAGCATACTGTAAATACAATGGTTTTCTCTCCTTTTTTTTTTTTTTTTTNTTTTTTTTTCTCCAAGGAGAATTTGGGCAGAATAGGTTAACCACTCTGCAGGAAACTGGGTGCTTTTTGTCAACTCTTTCAAATGGCCACAGTGCAATTAGAGGGCTCCTGATGGAGAATCACATTATTATCCATGGGATTTATTTTAACTAAGTAGCATTACTCAGAACATTAAAAGAAGGTGTTAAAGCTCTGGCTTTAACTAAACTTGCTCAAATGAGTGTATTAAATACCTCTCACCAGTGTTTTCAGATGGATATTTCCCCTCCCCATGCTGTAACTGATGGAATTTTTCCTTTCTATCCTCAGGGATTTTTCTGTTTCGCCCTGGCCTTCTGCGGATTGATCCCAGCTGCCTGCTGGAGATACACGCACAGCACGGAGGTAAGCATCGCCTGCTAGGAAATACCACCAGCATCTCGTCAGACGGAGATTTTTTTTTTTTTTGTAGCGATGATTTCTCCCATAAAAGGGACATCTGGTGGAAATTAAGCTGTCCATGCAGAGGTCGATCAGATGCATGCACTGGAAAAAAGAACCAAACTTTTTAAGAGACTTGGGCTTGCAAAAAAAAAATCATTGGTGGGTTTTTGTTTTGGGTTTTTTTTTGGAAAGCAGAACACAGATATTTTAGGCAAGTGTCGAAATTATCTAGCAGTAATTCAGATAAGTGTTTGGGACTTTGATAGACATTTCACGCAGCCGGTTGTTCCCCGTCTCATCCCCAGGCACATGCTGCACCCTGCAGTGCTCTGGCCAGTGATCGGGATCGTGAAACATCATCCTGGTGGATTAGGGTCACATTGGTGCTGCCAGCTCATCCCTTTAGGGTTACAGACCTTGTGGGGGATTGCAGACCAGTGTGTCAGGAAAAGGGCATCCAAAGGGATTTCATTTTGTGCTGGAGAGCACTCCATCAGAACCCCAGAGCCTCGATCCTGCTGGGACTGCAGCAATTGCACTTCTCAGGGATGAGATGCCCTGTCCCATAACAGTTTGGTGTCCTGCACAAAAATTAAAATCCAGTCCTTTTGGAAGGAGAAGTCTAAAAGGCAAATTGAAGGGTAAGGTGAGGGGTAAGTTTCTGCTTCTCTAGCAAGTTTGTCCAGAGCCAACCAGTGGCCACAGGAGTTGAAAATCCTTTGAAATACGGATCAGCCCAAAGGTCCCTGCTCTCAAACAGGCACGCACAGTGTTGGCCAGGGTAGGAGATAAAACCCAGCGAGCACAGAGCAGTGCTTTTTCAGATGCCAACAGCTTGTGGCTCAGGTGGGTGCTGGTGGCACCTGCTGGTGCCTCTGCCTTTAATGCTCTCCGTGGATTTTTCCTCTGTGAATTTGTCCAGGTGCTTTGGAAACGTTAGGGTGGGTGCTGATAGCACAGCAGCACCTTTTATCTCTACACTTGCCTGGCTGAAGCAGATTCAGTTAGAGTGGAGACATCCCTGAGAAAGAGTCTTTCCAGCCTCTATTTTCCCTGATTTCAGGCAAAACTATCAAAATTTGTTCTTTTCACACCAACAATTTAATACGGAAATAATTTTGTTTTTATGATCAACGCAGAAGGGAGGTCTTGAGCACAGCTTCTTCCTTCTTCTGAAGAGGTTTTTAGTGACAGATTGAAACAAAAGCTGTGTTAGCAAAGGAGAAATGGCACCAGAAAGTGTGTTTGGTTGGTCTTGTGAAATTGTGTTATCTAAATAAATTATTTAGTTATACATTTTCATCCACAGACATGGAGTAGGGTGTAAAAAGGCTGCCAGAAAAAGTTGTATATTGGGTTAATACAGGGATGTGCCATTCAGAAAAATATTTTTTCTGGAAATATTTAAAGGAGGATTACTTTCTCTGTATATCTCTTAATCACTACATCAAATTATTTTCCTGGTGTTTTGCTTCGAGTGCCCTGCCCATAAGTGCACCCATGTGTCATGGTTAGTAGTTGGTTGGACTGATGGGTGTCTTCTAAGCCTGATGGGATGTACACAGCTACCAAGAAAGGAAGAAAATTTGTGGATGTGAAACTGAATATGGACGAATATGCCCATTACATGTGCCTGAATCAGGGTTTCTGAGAGCACTGAGGGGCTGCTCCCCCAGTTTCATGGCTAAAACAAAAATTTGCAATTTTCCCATTCAAAATATGTTGACTTCCCAGTGAAAAGCCAGACAGAAAATCAGCTTGTCCTGTTTGGAAATGCCAGCATGGAGCTGGCATTGGTAGGTCCTGTCCTCTCCCTCCCCACAGGCACAGTGCCAAACGCAGGCAGTGCTGAACGCCGAGCCTTCCCTTCCCTCCCTTCTGCACCAAACTGTGGCAGATGCCCTCAGTGGTTTACTCCTTTTGATCTAAAAAAAAAAAAAACAAAACCTAAATTTCCTTCATAAAGGGGACCTTTCTTACAGAAAAACATCTAAAATGGAAAAGCCCAATTTTCAGTTGAAAAATAGTTTTGATGGTTATTTTCAAGAGGCAGTCGATAGAAATGTCATTTGAACATGATGAAAGCAAGATGCCCTTCCTGCCTCTGTGACTCCTTTAGAGACCTGTTTACAGTACTTCTTACAGAGAAGCTACACAGGACAGGAGAAAAAGAAGAGTTATTTGTAACTATTCTATATTCTCAGACATGAGTACTGTAAACAAAATATGAATCTTCTCATCTCCTGTTCTTTTCTGCTTTCTGTGACCTTTTGTAGCTGTTGAACACATCCTTTCAGACAAGTGCCGTGTGTTTTAATTCCAAGTTACCTGCATCCCAGATAGACTCGGTGTCATCTGTCTTTATTCTTAAAATAACATATACCAGCTACGCAGGTCATGAATCTGAGGTTTATTGTGCTTTACCCTAAAAGGCTGATCCTTCTGTTCAGCATCGTAATTATTCCTGCTCTGTTGACCCATCCCTGTGGCCGATGAATAGGTTTTGTGAAGCCCAGACCTCCTCCGTACTGTCTTCTTGGGCTGCTCTTCATCCATCCATCTGCATTAAAGTATTTTAGTGAGGAACTCATAAACTACTAATTCCCAAAGTATGTTTGCTTGGTAGGTTCTGCAGAGAAAATGCGGAAGAACAGGTGTAACATCCCTGATCCTCTCCCCGTCTTGCCAGCAGGTATAATGCAGCCTTTCTGTTAGGGTCTGCCCCCCGTTTACAAAGCAACACTTTGAGGGGACCGTACCAGTGCCGACAGAGAAGGTGCTGCTGGCACTTGCAGAGGTGTGAAAACTTCTCTGGGCAGGTCAGCTGCTGGGAGGAAAATCTGAAATGCAAATATTTGCAATACAGAGGCTGCTGAAAGGACCTCTGCTCCTGCTAGCTGTAGTGCTGAGCCATTCATAGAATGGTTTGGGTTGGAGGGGACCGTGGAGGTCATCCAGTCCAACCCCCCTGCAGGGAGCAGGGACACCTTCCACTAGATCAGGTTGCCCAGAGCCCCATCCAACCTGACCTTGAATGTTTCCAGGGATGGGGCACCTACCACCTCATGTTTCAGAATTTTCTAGCTGGGCTTGTTCCTGAGCCCCATCCTCACCTGCTGCACCCAACACTCTTCCTTCACCTCTGTCCCATCACAGCTCCAGAAACACCCCAGCCAGCCCCCAAACCCCTGTGAAACCCTCGTGTGCCTGGCCCAAATCACTAGAGAGGGTTCATCCCTTTCCTTGTCCAACCGAGCACAGACAAGGGTGTCCACAAGGGTGAGGAGCATGCTTGGTTGCCCTCCCTGTGGGCCATCTGGCCAAAATGTGGTCTTTGTGAGAAATGTGGTCTTTGTAGGAAAGTCTGAGGATGAGCACCGGCAGCCATCAAGGGAATGACAGAACGACGTACCGGAGAGGGCAGGGAGGATGGCCTCCACATGAGCACCTTTGATGGAACAGCTGTGGCAACCGCGGAAGTGCTGAGGTTTTCAGCTGGTTTTCAGCCACGTTCGGAAGTCCTGATTCCCAAAGCCAAAGAGCTGAGTCTTCTTTTCCAAAGTTATTTTTACAGCAGTTCCTTTCCCACAAACTGCTGCTCCTTTAGGTGAGGTCTTCTAGTCGTTCCCAGTGCAGCTGGGACCTGGGGTGCGGAGGAAGACTCAGGAGAGACTCTGGCACATCTGGCACAGCTGGTGGGGAAGGCTTCTGTTTCCTCCCCCCTAGCTTCCCTTCTCTCCTCACCTGTTAACTGCTGCTTTCAAACCCCACGTGCAGAGGCTGGAGGGAAGGGTAGCCTTGCAGCTGCAATACCAAAGACTTTTGGTACCCTTACTACCAACACAAAAATAGGTTTGGGGTTTCGTTCTGGGCTCTGCTGTGAAAGAGGCTGTAGGAGTTTCAATATCATGTCATCTTCTGCTGTTCCCCTTCCCTGCAGCAGCCCTGCGATGCTGGCCCTGTAAAGCGGTCGGGGTGGCAGAGGGGATCAGTGAAAATAAAATCACTGCAATGTGAAAGGAGTTTTGCAACAGAACAAGCTTTTTAATTACAGAGATTAATTCATGAGTAAATGTTAGCTTAAAACTGATGAAATTATGATCTCCCAACTCAGGGGAAAATTTGAAACTAATGCAAATAGTTGCCTGTAATTCTGGTGTAAAGGACTGATTTCCCATGTCCTTTGGACGAAGAGAGGGCTTGGATTGGCACTGGGTGCGGTGACATGGCAATCTCTTCATTATCAAATGGTTCCTCAGGTTGCTGGGTGATATCAAAAGGGGGTTTCACCAGTGGCTTTCAGCTCCATGTGTGCAGAAAGGCATCAGCCTCTTTGTGTTGAACTACTTCTACCCAGAGAATAAATATGAGGATTTAGCTTTTCATGGGCGGGGAACACAAGCCACCCAGGCACACTCCGGGTCTCCCACAGCCCTGCTCTGCTTGAAATGCTCTTCAGAGGAACCTGTCTGCTCTCCCCTCCTCGGAAAGAGGAAATGAAAGAAAGAAATCAAGTCTTTTATGCTTTGTTAGTGAGCACTGTGGCATCTTTTGAGATGGTGATTTTTTTATTGGCAGAACTAACAGTTGTAGCTGTTAATAACAAACATTGCTGCATTGCTTCTTGAAAAGACCAGCTTCCCTCCTCCCTTCCCTGCAAGTGGGATCAGTGCTGCTGCTCTTCTGCTGTCCTCAGGTCTTCCTCCCAACCGGCACCTTTGCAAAGCCAGACACAGCATCACCTGGGTCCCGGGGGCCAAATCCTGTCTTTGTGCACACAAGACCAGCGTGTGCATCTCTTGTTTCCGCAGGTACGCCAGGAGTGGCTCAGCACTTCCCGGATAATTTCTTAAGTGGGATTGTAGAGGTCGTTCTACTGGAAAACCAAGTCTGTGGTTTTTCCAGGGTGTGTTTGTGTCTGTCACTGGTGCTGCTGGTGTGTGTTGGGGCAAACTCCTACAGGGTCCGGTTGCTCTCATCTGAAGGCAAGGCTTAAATGTGGGGTTAA
>VZTO01027770.1:2938-29771 GCA_013400615.1 Syrrhaptes paradoxus
ACCCTCCCCCCCAAAAAAAACCCAAAAAACTTGTTTTTTAAAACATATTTGCCTTTTTGGATAGAAGTTTGAGAAGATAATATTAAAGGGTAATCACATTTGTAATTTTCCATTCTAAATTTTTGAGTAAACTCTGTTTGCATAATCCCATGTACATCAGCCTTCAAGAGCACACTGACAGTTGTATTATCAGGTTATTACTATGGAATTGGCTTCTTACCAACCTTGTCAGCAGTATGAAAAAAGTCATTGGCCTCTTGTAGCAGGGCTTTCCTTTCTTCCATATAGAAGCACACTTCTTCTCGCAACAGACAGATTTTCTCATTTGAAAGCTTCAGATGTTCTTTTTCTGTATAGTCCTCTGATAGCAAAATCTTAAGTGCTTCAGCTTCCAGTTGTTCCACAGTGGAATTCCATTCCTAACAGGAAAAATTCCATTTTAATTGACTACACAGAGAAATGTAATGTTCCTGCACAATAATGATATAAATACTGGAAAACATATTGCTTTTATAGGCTGGAAAGTTATCACCATTTAAAACAGTATTTCTACTAGGAGGGATTTTTCAGCAAATTTTGGTTGTAGTGACAGTTTTCAGTGGTGGCATTCTACATTCTTTGACACAGTTTCACAGGCAGAAGTGGCGGTTACTAGAGCGTCTGCTGGGAAAAATGGTCTGGATAATAAAAAGACAAGAATCTTCTACTGGGCGAGATCACACTCCCATGACAAACAGCCCCTTTAGCTCAACTATTTAACCAAGAACAAATTAAAATATTGCCTAGATGATAATCACTGCTTCCAGTGAGACGATTTCTGCTGAGAGCAGTCTGGTAAATCAATTAAATCAAATTACTCTCCATCACAGGGAGGTGTGCTATCATCCTTGACAGTCTCCATTGTATATCTTCTCTGATTTCCTACACAAAAATACAAGTCTGTTCAAAGCATGTCTCTGCCTTATCTGACCATGAATCTTCCTAGTAGCAGTGACAGATAGAAGACGTGCTTTAAAAAGGAAGGTCATACTTCAGAATTTCAAGCTACAGTCAGAAACATTACAGACACTTAATTGAACTAGGTGCTTTAAAACTAAGGTGCTTTAAAATTGATTCAGTTGAATCAGTACAAGTCTACCTGTAGATATTTTGTCTACATTGTACCACTTGGAAGCATATTTAGCTGATCAGAACTGATTGTCTATTTGACTACTATTTCTTTTTTCAGCTATTCACACTGAACTGACTCGTGCTTCTAGTGTACTGACCCAAATCATACATCAAATTTAGGGATTAAACCTTCATGAATCAAAATCTTTTTCCTACTTGTTTTTACCTGTGATAAATGCCATCACAGTATTCAGCCCAACTAACTTCTTTAGTTATAAAAAGGTATTGAAAGGCATACCAGACTAGATAGCTCAAATGGAAAGGAGCTTTACTTCAAGGCAGTCAAGAGAAAAACACCATTTCATCTCTTCCTATCTTGCAACTACTTCTTTGGTGTTTAGTTGTTTCTATGGTTTTGCTGTGTTTTTACAGAGAAAACTATGAAATCGCAAAACTGTTACACAGCATACTTTATACCTGCTGTGCTTGTCAACACTTAAAATTGGTACCTTATGCTGTTCAAAAGGAGCATCTGATACTATACTGCAATTTCCCATGCCATAGGCAGCATATTTCCTCCACTTTTTCTGGTAATGAATTAAATATATTTTGAAATAGGAGAAGAAGATTTTTGAAACTCGTTTAGCATTTCCTCCCACAGATTTGTATCAACTGTCTGGTAAAGCAGACAGAAAAATATTTAAAAAGAAGACAATTATTTTTCATTAAAACACTCCAACCTATTCATATGGCACAAAAAGATTACAGGGTAGTTTCTTTTATAAGCCTCCAAGGGAGATCTTACAGCAGCCTTCCAGTACCTGAAGAAGGCCTACCAAAAAGCTGGGGAGGGACATTTTACAGGGGCATGTAGTGATAGGACAAGAGATAATGGCTTTAAGCTGAAAGAGAGTAAGTTTAGATTAGATATAAGGAAGAAATTTTTCACTGTGAGGGTGGTGAGGAATAGGTTTGCCCAGGGAAGTTGTGGATGCCCCATCCCTGGGGGTGTTCAAGGCCAGGTTGGATGAGGCTTTGGGCAACTTGGACTAGTGGCACATGCCCCTGGCCATGGCAGGGGGATTGGAACTAGACGATCCTTCCAACGCAAACCATTCTATGATTCTATGATTTTCCGCATGCTTAAAGAACATTAGCCTCACATTTGTTACTTCTTTTGAACAAAATTATTGGTAGTGAAAGATGCTTGTTTTGAAGTTTTCCCAAAAGAAGTAATCTGGTTATTCACAGACCTTTCACAAACAGCAGCAATTCTAACTCCCTCACAGTGTCCCACCATGCTCCTTTATCCTTCTTTGAAGTACAGTAAGTGGAAGCAGACCTATTTTGGTCTGCATAGTTCAGTGCATTCCTTTTCTGACATTGTCCCCAGTTATAACAAGTGATAGGGTAAAAACACCTGCTCAAAAAGATCAGCAACTGATTTTACATAGACTTCTCCACCAGATGCAGTTCTCTCTCCCTCCCTATTGCTATGTATTAGATTGGACCAGCAACTAACAAGTGGAAATGGAAAACACATGCATTGAGATCATGCCTGTATGTTCTTGCCTTGAGTTTTGGATTTATTTCTGCAGCTACACAGCACTTGAACTAAAGCTAAAACAGACGGTATTGACATGGGTAACAAAAGTGATTTTAAAATATGAACAAACCCATGGGAATAAGGAATGTGATGCCTGGTGTGATGTCAATATATAGCAATGTAATAGTCTTAAAATCATGAATTATTTAAAAATACCACTAATCTCTCTCAAAAAACAACTACCAAGGTATATTAAGTGATTAACTTTTCTATGTAAGTTAGCCTGTGGTACTAACTGCTGCAGGTTATAAAAGAGACAGATATTTTAGCAACATTGAGGAAAAAGATGCACATTTTCTACAATAAATGAGACTAAAGATTTTAACAAATTTTCATTAAATTAAAACTAATTTAGAAGATTATTAAATCTTTTTTAGGTGTTAAGTAAGCTTTCTGAGCTTATTGAGCTTACTTAATGTAAATGTAAAAATGTTAAAAATGTAAAATGTAAAAAATACTTCATACTAATAAACATAAAAGGACCGCTAACATCCTCACTGAAGAAGTAGAACTGTCTCAAATCACAGACTTATTTGACAAGTATCCTATTCCTGTGCAATGCAACATTCTTTCATCTTGAAAATCTGATGAATAGGAAAAGGAAAATGATTACAGTCCTGCTGAGTTCATAACTCATATTTCCACTGTGGTGAATACTCTTCACCTTTCTGCCATGGAAGACCTAAGCAGCTGTAAAAATCTATAAATCTGCATTAATGCCTTATTTATCTGTCTCATGTTAAATCTAGTTCTGCTTTTAATTTTTATTATAGTATTACCAATTAAAAAAAAGCCAGCATAAAATAATTCAATAATGTTAAAGTGTTTCAACTGGATTCTAACTGGTTTGTCAAGAAAAGTAATAGCATACATTTCAACAAAATTACCTTTGTTTCATTTTGAAAAAGAAAGATGTATCGGAATCCCAGAATTCCATGGAGAAGTGAGTTTGGCTTAGGCTTCAATGTAACAGTATTGTATACCTACAAAGATGCAAAGCTGTCTCACTCATGCTAAACTCTTCTTTCCTTACATAAGGCAATCCTTGAAAACCCTTCTCAGAGATTTTTCAAGTTCAGCTCTTCTGCAAACAAACACCTGAATGCCAAATGTAGCCCATTTTATTTCCTTGCATGCTTGTAAAAAATACTGCTGCTTTAGAATATTCTGCAATTAAATTTCACCAATTCCCAAGAAAACACTCAAAAAAAAATATATAAGTATTCCTTGAGGACTTGAACTGGACACTTCCAGCTTCCTAGTGAAATTAAGAGAGATTAATCTGAGGCACAATAAAAGCAAATTTTTTTTCCTTTTTTTTTCATCTTGTCTATTACTGATAAACAGCTATAGCAAAATCTTGCTTGATTTTTTTTTTATTGTATTTTTCTTTCAAATTAAAATAATGACCACTTTTAAGTTCTGGATGTACTTCAGCCTGTACTTTTAATTAAGTGAAACCCTGCACTGTACTATTTAATGCACAGTTCTATTTTTATAAAACCTGTCTTTATCTCCCTGCCTGAAGTAATATTCAGGAAGAATTAGGATTTTGAGGATAATTACAGTCTGCTTTTCTGTATTTGTTCCTTTTTACCTGAAGAATTTATCTTGGGAAAAAGTAGTAAGGATACTTCTACACACACACAGCTTAATTGGTCTATTTACAAACAAGGTGCAGAGCCCTGATGATGATTTTGTCAGTACTGCTATGTCATCACCTTCCAACACTCGCAGCTGGAATGACTGGCATCAAATGCATTCCATGGTCAGAATGTAATAAAAATTTCACTAACATTTGAACATATAGGTGTTAAGGAGGATCCGGGGAACTACAGGCCTGTTAGCCTGACCTCGGTTCCAGGGAAGGTTATGGAGCAGATTGTCTTGAGGTAGACCATGCGGCATGTGCGGGATGACCGGGGGATCAGGCCTAGCCAGCATGGGTTCATGAAGGGCAGGTCCTGTTTGACCAACCTGATCTCCTTCTATGATCTAGTGACCCATCTGCTGGATGAGGGAAAGGCTGTTGATGTGGTCTACCTAGACTTCAGCAAAGCCTTTGACACTGTCTCCCACAGTATTCTCCTGCAGAAGCTGGCAGCCCGTGGCTTGGATGGGTACACTCTTGGCTGGGTAAGGAGCTGGCTGGAGGGCCGGGCTCAGAGAGTGGTGGTGAATGGAGTTAAATCCAGCTGGCGACCGGTCATGAGTGGTGTTCCCCAGGGGTCGGTGCTGGGGCCTGTCCTCTTCAATATCTTTATTGATGACCTGGATGAGGGCATTGAGTGCACCCTCAGTAAGTTCGCAGATGACACCAAATTGGCTGGGAGTGTGGATCTGCCTGAGGGTAGCGAGGCCCTACAGAGGGATCTGGACAGGCTGGAGAGCTGGGCTGAAGCCAATGGGATGAGGTTCAACAAGACCAAATGCCGGGTCCTGCACTTCGGCTACAACAACCCCGGGCGACGCTACAGGCTTGGGGCGGAGTGGCTGGAAGACTGCGTAGAGGAAATGGACCTGGGGGTATTGATTGATGCTCGGCTGAACATGAGCCGACAGTGTGCCCAGGTGGCCAAGAAGGCCAATGGCATCCTGGCTTGCATCAGAAACAGTGTTGCCAGCAGGAGCAGAGAGGTGATTGTTCCCCTGTACTCAGCACTAGTGAGGCCGCACCTCGAGTACTGTGTCCAGTTTTGGGCCCCTCACTGCAAGAAAGACATTGAGGCCCTGGAGCGTGTTCAGAGGAGGGCAACAAAACTGGTGAGGGGTCTGGAGCACAGGCCATATGAGGAGAGGCTGAAGGAGCTGGGAATGTTCAGCCTGGAGAAGAGGAGGCTCAGGGGAGACCTCATTGCTCTCTATAACTTCCTGAAGGGAGGTTGTAGTGAGCTGGGGGTCGGCCTCTTCTCTCGTGTCATTAGTGATAGGACCAGAGGGAATGGTTTCAAGCTACGGCAGGGGAGATTCAAGCTGGACATTAGGAAGCATTACTTCTCAGAAAGGGTGGTCAGGCACTGGAATGGACTGCCCAGGGAGGTGGTGGAGTCACCGACCCTGGGTGTGTTCAAGGAAAGACTGGATGTTGTGTTGAGGGACATGGTTTAGTGGGAGCTATTGATAATAGGTGAACGGTTGGACTGGATGATCTTTTAGGTCTTTTCCAACCTTGGTGATTCTATGATTCTAATGAGAATTAGAACGGAACACTGCAGTTGGGAGATTTTAACTGGGACAACAATAATTAACCAAAAAAAGGCAAAGAAATAGCACTTGAATATGTGCATCCTCATTATGTTATTATATGCTATTTATATAATAATTAAATATATTTTATGTAAGAATTAAAAATGCATATTTTAATGTAACAGGGAAGGAAACTGTCTATAGTTAGCATAGAAGCAGATACAGAAAAGCAAAAAAAAGTTCATAATTGTTCCAGTGTATCACAATGTGTAAATTATAATTCCAGCAGGCAATTACAGCATTTCACTACATTTCATTGTAGTGAAATGATTTCCTATAGGAGGATTTCAATGTAACAACATTCATAAATCTACTTGGTACAAGGTGTCCAATAGCAGCTTTTAGGTGATCTTAAAGCAAAGGTTAAACTCTGCCTTGTTGATACTGAGGCAAGCTTCTTCTCTAACTTTTCATACAAAACAATTTGGTCATTAAGAAGCATCCTGAAATCTCAGTAGCACGGCTACTCCAGACCCAGTAAGCATGCAGATCTACAAACCAGAGAAGACAGACTCTCCATCTTGCTACTAATCCTTATTAAAAGAAGAACTAATTACAGCATTGTTCAATCCTGAAAAGTGGCAGAAAGCAGAGAAAATTAAAACAATTTAGAATACTACTTTTCTTCATCTCTAAAGTTATTTGGCCACAAAGTGGTGCTAGCAATTCTTTTTTACCATGCCAAGCACCTCCAACACACACAGAAATGTAAGAGAAAGCAATTAGTGCCAGCAGGTATCCCCACTGAAACATGATTTCCTAAATCTGCCTCTCCTCTACTGTCAAATTTTGTGTGTGTGTGTTTATGTGTGTCCATGTATGGGAGGGTTGAGGGCTTTCCTTTCGAATTATGAATCCTTGTTTTTTTTCTCTGGTCTTGATTATTGTATCACATAACGACAATGTTTTCAGTGGTTTCAACTCTTCGCAAGGTGAGGTTCAAGACAAGATATCAACTTGAAAATGTAATAAATCATTCTTCTTTCTTCAATCAGCCCAGTCACATAAATAAGATGTTAATCTCAGTTTAGCCTCTGAACAATCTAAGCAAATAATTTGTCCTGTTCATTTTAATGCAATAATACATGTAAGTAAACACATGTATTTTATTTGTGTGACACTGTTCAGATACCAGAACTTTCCACCATCTTATTCCCTATGAGAACACTCACACTTGCTCAGCATATCTATTACACAGAAACTTTTCACCATCCCCTCAAAGCTACAGTATACATATGGAAAGATTCGTTTACACTATTTTAGATCCTAATATAGAAATCCCTTAGTAGTTCAAGACATGTTTATCAAAGTCTTTCTTACTTCTAACAGAATGCTATTGGAAATTGTCATGGCCATTCATACAGTATGGGAAGGACATTAACCAAAATCTACCTTTATTTTTGCAGCAAGGTAAATAAAATACTTTAAAGCCCCTAATTGCTTTTTGGAAACATTCAGTTTCGGCATGAGGGAACTATACAAATGACAGCAGACATCAGCTATGCTCTAAGCAATGACCAAGCTACGTAATTCATTAATTAGTGACGTATCCTAAGAGTTCTTCCTAAACATAAGCTGAAATATTCTTCATAAGCATTTCCTTATTTTCTCACATAAACTGATAAAATAGTTAACTGTTCGAACCGATAAAACTTCTGAACACTCCTGGAAACTACATTTCTCTCTGAAATTAATGTAGAATATTAACTTTTTTTTAAATTAGAATGTAAGTCAGACACTAAAAGGATTGCTGAAGAGAAGGCAATCCTAACTATAGATTTACTGTTACTAGAAAAAAACTCAAATTGTATTTTTCCTATTGCTAAAGAGATTGCTTCCAATATATACACAGTAAAAACTGGTGTCTGCTATTATCTCGATAAAACATGAAAACATCAGACATATTAAAAAAATTCTCAGTAACAGAGGTGGAGGAATTTTGAAGTACTAATGCAGTTAGTTGTCATTCCAGTTGAAAAGTTGGACTCAACTTCTACTCCAAGATTTTCCAAACAACATGGAATGGTACCATAGCTATGTATAGTGGGGGTTTTGTGGTGTGGTGAGATTTTTTTATCCCAGTTTTCCATGTGAATCTGGCAATATTTTTCTGAATGTTTTAAAATTTTACCATATTACAAGTTACTGTCAAGATACATATTAACTCTCGATGTCAGGGAGAAAGTGAGTCCTTGCAGAAAAATCTCATTTGATAAAAATCAAACAAATAGAAAATAATTCTGATGACTCTGTACCACAAAAATGCCCAGCAAATACCCAAAAGTGTGGTGATCACATGCATATGTATAAAATGTATGTCAACCTAGAGCTCCAAAAAACAGAAGGTATTGCATGGTTTTATAGCAGATTGTATTACAAGGTACTCAGTGTCATTTTACAGTGATACTATCATTTTCTGCAAAGTACTTTAGGCTGCACAAATGTGGCAGAGTTGTTAAACATCCCAATATTCTTTTGGTCTGAATGCAGCCTGAAAACATATTTTGGCAATTACAGATGTTTGCTTTACAGAAAGCTAGATAAACTGCTAGTATTGTATTTTTTAAATCATTCTATTCTTAAATTTGTTCTTGAGATATTTAATAACTTCACAGGTGACTTGGAAGAAATCATAAAGTCATTGCTTAATAAAGTTTCTAGTTGCACAAAAAGTAGTGGAATGCTATATAATAATTAGGGTGCCAGTTATAGAGAGTAATTCAGTAAGATTATATAAATGATCTATTACATAATGTATGGGAGAAGAACTGTTAGGTGAAACTGTAATATTAAGTGTTTTCATTGAAAGTTAGTTTCTGGATGCTCAACCACTAAAAAAATTTATCATTTTACAAAATGCAAATGCATAGTGTTCTCCTTTCTGCATTTTATTTCTAATTCAGCCAGGAAATTACAAGAATAGCCTTTCAACACCATAAATGAGAAAGATTAATTATCATTTGGATAGTTCTAAAATTCTGCAGTACTTCAGGACACCTAAATATTTTTGTGGGTCCCCATTTCTCTGAAAACAACTCACAGCTTACTCAGAGAAAAACAGTGAGAAACATGGAGGCCTGCATTAAAAGAACTAAAGTGAAAACAAATCTAATTTAGATGTATAGAAATATACATCTTATGTACACCTACCAACTGTCTACTTCCATATGTGCTTATTTAAAAATGCCCCAGTTCATGTTTTGCTGCTCATTTTTAAAGCTGCTTCACTGATCAATTATCATATTTCTTACTTTTACTTTGACTTCCATTTCTTCAAGCTCTTGAAGTAACTCTTCATTTTCCAATAGAGATGAGCCCAGGTTTTGCTTGTGAAAATAATCTCTGATGTTTTTCTTGTACCAAGATGTTACCTAAATAAATAACAAAAATAATTCAGACAGTGAAAAGTTCGAGAAGTGACTGTATTTTAAAAAACGTGCAAGACAGTTTCATCTACACAAGATGACCTATTTTTCATTCCTTTCATTTTTCATTCCTAATGTACATGCTTTTGTTCAAACGTTTGTATGTGTATTATTTAAATATTAATAAATGAAGAAGGAAAGGATTGTGGTCAAAACAAACACATTGGAATATATGTAACAAAATAGACAAAAATGTATTCATAAAGCATGCTGAAATTATAAATTATTACAGAAAAAGAAAAATCAAGCTATGGTCACACATATATATGTTTTATAACATGATAAAGATATTGCACATTTTCCCTAGGATCACGTTAACTTAAAAATGTCCCTTTGTGTACAGTAAAAGATGATAAAACTGTGTAATTTTTCAAGAATACAAATAAAAAGACTAAATGGGCTTTATGAACTAATAGAACCTCTCCGTACCTGGCTTGAAAAACCCAGGTAAACTACTGAGTTAATATTATGTGGAATAGTCTTTAGTTGCTTAAAAATTTATTACATCTTACTAGACTTACTTCAGCAAATATGTGCAGAAAACATGTATGGTACCCAAGTATATCTTCTAAATTGCACAGAATGACTTGCATTTCTTTCTGCTTGATTCACAGCAGGTACCTCTTTCTTTCTTTGTAAACAACACATGGCAAGAATTCCTGAGTGAAGCTTTACATTTTAAAATAGTAGTCAAAATGAGTTATTAATGTCAAGAAAACTTCCTCCAATCTTTTTAGTCTGGAAAAATCACCACTGTACTTAAATCATATATGGCACACTCAGAATTACTTTGTATTCTAGGTACTACAGATTTTAATAGCACACTACAGATTATTTTTTTTAGCTGCTGTCTCGGGTCAGGACCACCACCATGTGGTTGCAACCCCTCCTCCTCCCCCTCCCCTCCCAGTAATATAGGGAAGGATAAGGAAAGAAAAAAAAAAAAANTACCTCCCAGCTTCTGCAAGGAATTAACCCTATCCCAGCTGGACCCAGGACAGCTGCTGATGTAGAAGCTATTTTTAATAAATTTAAACAATTCTAAAAATGACAGAACCTTTAAAATGTGTTAGAAACATTTTCAGCTACAAATAAAAAATTGAGGACATTATCGCAGGATTTCAGCAGAGCTAGGAAAGTAAACAAACTATTTTACTACCAAGCCTTCATTTCTTGAGCATATCTTCCAAATGTGTACTTACTGATTGAAACATTTTTCCTGGAAGCACATTTTCACAGAACATTTCCTATGGGTCCACCAAAATACAAACAAATTGAATGCACAATAAAAACTGTGCTAAAATGGAAAGAAAAAATTCTCTGTAAATTAGGACTGTTCTCTGTATCATGTATCTCCTTACCAAAACAAACTAGTATTTCTGTAATGCTAGGCAGAGGAAAAAGCCATTATTTAACCCTGTTGTAGTAAAGTATTCACCTCTTTACCACTTGGCAATATTTCTTTCCACTACAGTGAGTTTAATCAGCTGGCTAAAACCCCAGATGTACCATCTTAGCTCTTAAACAACAGCTGGGAATATTCTTTTTAAGAAAGAAACCCACATAACCTTTCATTCTGTGATTTTGCTGAAGGGATGGGAAAGGAGAGAAGGTTAATATATCTGTATGAAAAAGAGAGTGGTTTCCTTGATTGGCTGAAAATGAAAATAACTTCTTTTTTAAAAAATTAGATTTTATCATTAATTTACAAAAATTAACTGCTCTGTTTGTGATGAATAATCCATATCAGAAATCAAAGGCCCTTCAACATTTTTCTCAGGTTGCTAAACTGCTCATTTTGCACTGATTATGGTCCAGGTGACTTCAATGCTCATAGTCTTCTACATTTCCCACTGTCAATTCAGTAGGAGAAGCAAGTTTTTCAACAAATAACTGGGGGGGAATCCAAACCAAGAGCATAGCTTAGCTTGTGGAGGCTTGGCCTTGGCCAGCTGCCTGACACCCACCCAGCCACTCTCTCACTCCTGTTTTACAGAACTGGGGGAGAAAATAAAATTATAAACCTCACGGGTTGAGGTAAAGACAGGGAGATCACTTATCAGTTACCACCACAACTGAAACATTCAACTTGTGGAAAATTAATTTATTGCCAATTATAGATTTGGTGAGAAAAAACAGACAAAAACTAAACCAACTTCCTCTTACTCAGCCCTTTTCCTTAGGCTCAATCTCACTCCTTTGTTTCCAACTCCTTTACCTGCCCCCTCTCACCAGGTGGCACAGGGGGTTGGGAAATGGAGGGTTATGGTCAGTACACAACAGTTCCTCTCTCTCACTCCTTCCTGCTCACGCTTTTCCCCTAGTCCAGCATGGCTCCTCCAGGGACTGCAGTTCCTGTCAGGACACCCTGCTCCAGCATGGCTCCCTATGGCCACAGTTTCTTCAGGGAACATTCAACTGTTCCAGTGCAGACTCCTCCATGACCTGCAGCATCAATATCTGCTCTGACATGGTCCTCTCCACAGGCTGCAGGGAAATGCTTGCTAAGGTGTGATCTCTTCCAAAACTTCCACAGGCTGCAGGGGAATACCTGGAGCACCTCCTCCCCCTCCTTCTTCACTGACATTGGTGTTCAAAGCATTGCTTCTTGTTCTTTTTTTCTTTCTCCTCACTCCTCGCTATGTCTGTGCAGTGTTCTACCCTTTCTTAAACACATTTTACCAGAGGCCCCGCTGGCTTGGCTGAGGAGCTCAGCCACGCCCTGCAGCGGCACCACTGCGGAGCTGGCTGGAACCAGCTGTGTCCAGCATGAGGCAGCCCCGGCCCCTCTCCACAGAGCGGGACACTGGCACCCCATACAGTTGCATAGCCAGCGGAATTTTCAGAAGGAGGGGAATTCTTGCACACACCAATTCAAAGCTCATACACAAATACTTTGTTCTAGGCTCTACCAAGCCTCTTGGACAATCTGACACAACGTCAGACTATAGAGAGGAAGAGAAAATGTATCAGAGAACAGAAAATAAGAAGTAACATGCTTTTCTTTCTAGAAACTATTCCTACTAGGAAAAACTCCCTTTCTTCCTGTATGCATTAGAACACACATACTTACATGCCATAAATTAAATCGGACCTTACCTCAGGCAGTATGGATTGAGCAGCCTGCGCTATGTATTTTCACATACCTGCTCTGAACTGCAGGATGAGCTGCTCTCAAATTATATCTCCAGTGCATTCAAAATAAGCTCCCTTTGTTAAATACCAGACAGGTTTGTTTCATTCAATAATCACTGTATAAAGCATTCCTTAGTATCTTAAACCTCAAATAATATTTTTATCATAAGTATGTGAAGGTATCATCACGACAATACGGATATGTCTGGTTTCATTTTGGGAACATTTCAGTCTCTTCATAACAATACTACTTGAGTAACATACATACAAAAAATTCACCACACAATATTTTCAGTTCCACCTAAATTCGTGTGAATTCTACTGGTTACTCCCAGATATGTATCCCTTATGTGATGAGGACAAGTAGAATTCCCTGGCAAATTTCACGAAATCATGACATTTAACAACTCAGGCAATGCAATTTTTTTTTTTTTTTAAAGAAGCATGCTTGGCTCCAAAAAAAGACTCCACTTATTTATCCCTTGCTCTTTAACAGCAAGCTATTTCCAAAATGTTTCCATTTTGGATATTCCTCCACATTTGTATACTATGGAATAACACTGTCACGATCAAACAATTGTAGTAACATCTAATACTTTTTAATGTAGAGAAAGTATAATTTTTCTAGATGAAATAGGACATATTTCCAATACAGTGAGTTAGACTGATACTGAAAGCTCAGTTGTACCTGTTGTAAATTTATTGGAACACATTATATTAAATTTCTTTTTGAGGATCTTTCTTTTATGGTATATCTATGTGGTGATACTGAAAAAGAATTGAAATAACAGCATCAATAATATGCATCTCAAAGCAAGCAGTAGATGGTTTCTACTGATTTACATGGAAATGGATATAGCCTCCTACATTGTACTTCTTGTTTTTCAGTATTTTTGTCAGCTATTATTTTATAACTACATACTGAGACTACAACACTTGCATAAGACCATACTATCTTCCTCTGGGGTTTTTTTCTATCTAATAATTAAATAAGTAATTGTTGTTCTGTTTCTACTGATATTGAGTGCTCCAGAAATAAGGCTGTCAGCTTGCTTGTGTACCTCAACAATTTTGTTGTCTGTATGCAAAATTACAAAGAGTTGTGCTTGTTGAATAAGGTGCTTCTCATCTTAACCTCACAGGCAAAGTTTCTGCAGAATAGTCTGCTGTTAATAGTTTCTAATATTTTCCTTGGGTACAGGGGGAAACTATTTTGGAGGCAAAGAAGGAAACTTACAGAGGTATCACAATCAGGACTGTATTGTCAGAGGTCCATACAAAATTTTAGCCTGTTTACAAAATACTGAAAATAACTCAGCTCTAGTCTTGTTAGACTTTGGCAATTAAATTTGCATAGGTTCCTCCACCTCAGCATGCTTACTTTACAAAGAGGCAAAGCAGGACTTTTCCCCATATCTTTTTTTCTGACAAGTTGGTGAAGCTATGTGGTGTTTCGCAGGGAAAATGAGAGGAGGGAGTCTTACACTGCCGAAGTTTCTCTGATAATGCAGAGCGCAAAGGGAGAAGAGCTACCTTATCTGAATGCTGGGAGTTGAGGAATGAAAAGGAAAAAGATCGGTAGGACTGGAAAGAGGAAGACAAAGAGTAAGACTTAAATGTACCTAAACTCTGAAAGGAAGGTACAAAAACAAGCTGTATTTGAGAAATTCAGCAAGAGATGGGAGCTAATCTGGGAGAAAGAAGAGAGAGAAATAGGTTGAAGGGGTGGAAAACCTGCAGTCACTACAGTACTCCATAGAACTTTGATTTAACTCCAAGAACAAAATACTCCTCTGCTTTCAGACACACCAGCTGGCCAACTGTGCTATATCTTGTCTTTAACTGACTAGTCCAGGAACAGCCTGCTGCAGTTATAATTGCTAATAGGAGTTACTGTTATCACTCATGTGGTTAGAGGTTTGTTCGTGCTAGGAATTCATTTTGAAGGGACTCTAGTTTGGTTTGAAACATCACATTTGATAACTTACGGGAGGGATCCACAGAATGGAAATAGTGCCTTTGAAAACATTAAAGTTAGATTAAAATAAATTATGACGATGTTATAGTTACAAAACCAAATATTCAAAAGTTAGGATCTCATCACACAGAAGTGGCCCAGGGATATTGGCCTAATAAATATATTTAAGCTCCTTTTCTAGCACAGTTTCTACTGTAAAACAGTTGTGAAGTTTGTTTGTATTGTGGCTTCTCTTCATGTTAAGTGTCTTACCTGGTTCTCTTGTTGGTGCCACAAGCAAATCTGCAGAACCTGCTCCAGTCCTTGGTGCTGATGTTTAAGAAATCTGTCCAGTTGCCGTCTCCTGTCTTGTAGCATTTCAAGGAGATTGTCAATTTTCAAGCAGCTACTGTGGGCTCCCTGAATCAGCTCTGGGCTTGCATTTGGCCCCTCACGTTTGAATTCTTCTATGAATTCAGTTAGCTCTTGGCTTCTGTTTAAAAGTGCAAGTGACTTTTCCAAAAGCTCTGTAAGAACAGAATTTCATAGGAAAAAAAAAATTAATTCATAATTCTAGTAGTGTATTTCAAATAGTACTCAATTATTTTAAAAGTACCTATTTGCATACAAAAGTATAATATACTTTCATACATTGCATCAACAGGTTATAAATACTTAATTTAGAAGGTAGGTATCCTAAGATATTTCAATTTGGACAGCTATTATATAAACCTACAAAGCTATAACAGTGTATTTACATACATACATACCAATAATGGTACAGATAAAATAACTAAAAAAAAGTATAATAAATATATTATAATACAACATAACATAATATAATTAATATAATATAAACATACATATTACGGTGTACTGAGAGCCATTGACACAAAACTCAGAAGTGATATTTTTTTCTCAAAACTGAGTTCTTTTTGATGGTTTCACAGTCCTCAGGTAAGCTGAAGTGGAATTTCCTACCCTGCTTTCTGCATGGGTCAGTAGCCTCTGTAGTTTTCCATCAGTGATTCAAACAAAGTCTGTCTTTATGTCCCTCACAGAAGTTGAAAGGAAAAGTTCTGCTGTCTGGGGGCTGTTATAACCTTATGACTATATAAGTCATGAATATCAGGAACTCTTACCTTCTTTCCATAACCTCAACCTAGATACATTCAGAGTTAAAATTCAGTGGAATAGTACACTTTAATGACCTATTAGTCATATGTCTCTCTTTGTTTAGGGTCCTTAAAGCCACATAGCATAAAGACTATTGAACAGACAACAATCAGTATTTAGGGCTTTCAAACAAACAGGGAAGATTATTAGGTACAGAATAAGGAGGTGGAGCCAAGCCAAAACAAGAGGCAAGGTGGCATGAAGAAAAGTATAAGAAAGGAACGTTTACAAGATGCTGCTAGTGAAGCAACCAACAACAGGTAGCAAGCAGCTGAAACATTCATCTTTGCAGCTAAGTACATGTGCTGGTAACTCAAGGCAAAGCACCTGAAATCTCCAACTTTGATATGGAGGACCTAGGGAAGANCTATGAATTCAGTTAGCTCTTGGCTTCTGTTTAAAAGTGCAAGTGACTTTTCCAAAAGCTCTGTAAGAACAGAATTTCATAGGAAAAAAAAAATTAATTCATAATTCTAGTAGTGTATTTCAAATAGTACTCAATTATTTTAAAAGTACCTATTTGCATACAAAAGTATAATATACTTTCATACATTGCATCAACAGGTTATAAATACTTAATTTAGAAGGTAGGTATCCTAAGATATTTCAATTTGGACAGCTATTATATAAACCTACAAAGCTATAACAGTGTATTTACATACATACATACCAATAATGGTACAGATAAAATAACTAAAAAAAAGTATAATAAATATATTATAATACAACATAACATAATATAATTAATATAATATAAACATACATATTACGGTGTACTGAGAGCCATTGACACAAAACTCAGAAGTGATATTTTTTTCTCAAAACTGAGTTCTTTTTGATGGTTTCACAGTCCTCAGGTAAGCTGAAGTGGAATTTCCTACCCTGCTTTCTGCATGGGTCAGTAGCCTCTGTAGTTTTCCATCAGTGATTCAAACAAAGTCTGTCTTTATGTCCCTCACAGAAGTTGAAAGGAAAAGTTCTGCTGTCTGGGGGCTGTTATAACCTTATGACTATATAAGTCATGAATATCAGGAACTCTTACCTTCTTTCCATAACCTCAACCTAGATACATTCAGAGTTAAAATTCAGTGGAATAGTACACTTTAATGACCTATTAGTCATATGTCTCTCTTTGTTTAGGCTCCTTAATGCCACATAGTATAAAGACTATTGAACAGACAACAATCAGTATTTAGGTCTTTCAAACAAAAAGGGAAGATTATTAGGTACAGAATAAGGAGGTGGAGCCAAGCCAAAACAAGAGGCAAGGTAGGCATGAAGAAAAGTATAAGAAAGGAACGTTTACAAGATGCTGCTAGTGAAGCAACCAACAACAGGTAGCAAGCAGCTGAAACATTCATCTTTGCAGCTAAGTACATGTGCTGGTAACTCAAGGCAAAGCACCTGAAATCTCCAACTTTGATATGGAGGACCTAGGGAAGATGCAGAAGTAGAATGCCTCCACTTCTCCAGCTACCAAGAGCTAACACAAGAGTTTAGTTTCCACGAGCTCACCGCAACAAGCCTGTCCATTTTAATTCTTGCCTTCCAGAAAGACGGTACTAAACATAAATGTTCCATTCCAGCCCATCCAAAATGGAATACATATAAATATGGATAAATTAGGATAGTTCATATATTTTCACCTTTTTTATTCTAATTTGCAACGCATTTGTTTCAAAGGTTTGGGGCTTTTTATTTTTTGTGAGAAACACCTGTGATAATCTACTCATCACATACTGTTAGAGCCAATACTTTGTATATGTCATATTTTCAGCCACCTTACTTTGGAGTGTGTAGATAGTATCCTTGCAGAAAGCAATACACTGTTTTTTATCAAATAGCTCAGTATCAGTTTTCCAAATTTTATGTGGTTAAAATAGGTCAAAAAGCCAATCATTTGCAACCACTTTCCTCCATCTGAGGAAAGGCTTATCACCATCAAAGCAGTCTTACTCTGGCAAATCATTTCATCTGATTCTTAGAATTACGGACTCTCTTTTTAGCAATAAATAACTGCCAGATACTTCAGATTAAAATTACTACACAGTGAGCACTTTGCTCCCATGAAGATTGAATTGGAAGGCCCAAACCCCATACTACAGTTACCTGAGTTCAATTCTCTATTCAGTCTCCTGAGAAGAATACGTGGCATTCAAGGTAGCTAAAAATACTTAAGCTGGTACTCCGCTAGCGAATAATTAAGTATAATTGATATTGTGCAATTTATTAGTAATCTTTTGCAAAATTTGGTTAAAAATACAAAGATGGAGTCTTAAGTCTTATAAAAAATACAGAATCTTATGGAATTGCAAAGGTGTCTGAAGTAGCCACAGGAGATTGGTTTTGAGGAAAAAAAATAATTGCCCTTCTTGAATTAAGAGTACTACAACATGGTAGAAGATGCTTCATATGAAAATTTGAATTAATAAAAAGGTAAACATATGTGCAGGAAAGTTGTGGTGGAAAGGGAGAGAGCACCTTTTTTCCAAGAGTGATACGGTTCTAGCTGCAGAACCTCTTGGAACAGACTGGAAAACTGAAAGGGGAAGTGAAATACAGCCCTACTCCTCAGAGGCAGAAGCAAAATGCAGGGAACCACACTGCAAGCAAATAGATTTTGAAGTTGGCATGCTGTCACCTCTTGTCTCCTAGCTGTCACCCTCACTTTAACACTTCTGCTTCAAACGTCATCCCTAGGCAAAGGAAAGCAAAGGGCAGACTTCTCCCTTGGCCACTCTCAAGAAACTGTAGGACTTTCTCACTAGAGCTGATTGGAAATTTTCTAATGGAAAGTTTTACATTGGAAAATGCTAGTTCCTTGATAGCTATGATAACTTTGATGAATTTTCCCATGGAACAGGACAAGTTTAGAACTTGTGTGCCAATCAGCACTAAAAGTCAGTTTGGTTTCTTAGCAGCTCACCTGACCTGGACTGCCTTGAAATCAGAATACAAGCGTACCACTAGCAGCTGTGCAGCAACAAAGATGGAAACATGGGAGAGCTATCTCAAAACTAGGAGTTTCATATCTTTCAGGAGGCCTGATAAAGAGGTATGTCACTGTTATATCTTTCCAAATAGAACATTTTCACATTTGTTCTGAAATATTTTTTTAAATACACGCCATTAAAAGTAAAATCATCCTTCAAGGAGTCAGCATCACACACCATCAGGAGTGGAATAGCGTTTGTACCTTTTGTATGATGCTCTTGTTGCAGAAGGAGTTCTCTCAAAGCATCAATATTGTCAAACTCCTGGGCATTTTTCAGGAAATCTTCAACTTGGTCAATTTTAACAGCAAACTGCATTAAGAAAACAAAGGGTGGGAAGAAGCACAGTATAATTTTATTTTGCAGAACTCCATCATAATCTCTGTATTATAGGGAAAGTTCATAAGAATTTGTAAATTCTTGGAAAAGGGCATTTTTGGTGACTCCTAGATACAGATGCTTTGTGGCTTCTAAGCACCTTCTGTTTTTTGAGGTTCTCATTGATTGAGGGACCCTGAATTTCAGTTGATATACTCTGTAATTACAATTTGTCACTTATGAATCATCTTTCCTACATAGCATTCAAACCCAATGAAAATGGGCTTCTTATGGAAGAATCTGCTAACTTCAAAGTCTTCAGTAAAATAATTTAACATGAATGAAGCCTTTAACTTAGATCTCCTTCCCAGAACTTCTTTCTAATATTGAAGTATTGCGGGGAAAAAAAAATTAAGGGCAACATCAGACAGAGACAGCAGATCTTCAAAGACATTTTTGAAGGCAGAAATAAATAGCAAATTTAAGCTAATATTATCGTAAACACAGTAATTAATTATAGTGGGGAAACACCATCTCTGCAATGAAGACTGAAGTTAGGTTACCCCTTTACAGCTCATTTTTACATGGGTTCCATAGTTTAAATATTGAAACATGCTGTGTTTGAGGCAGATCTGGTAATCTGCTGAGATTGTTAAAATTATGAATTCTTTATTTGGCTTCCACCTTTGCAGGTGCAATTCCAAAAGTATGAGTGTCTCAGAGAGAGCTGAGACACATATTCTGTGTCTTAGCCAGTCTTCATCAATTCTACTGCTTCATTTCAAGAATGAAGAAAACAGCAGAGTTCGAACTTGTGCTTTAGAGTAAGCAAAGATGTTGAAACCTACAGTGAAATTAAGGAAGATGAAAAGCAAGCACTCTGCTTTTTCTGTCTTTTCTGTTGCTATATATTTTTCTCCCTCTTGATCTGCATGCTGTGATAGAAATCCATTAGGTATCAACATTCGAGATTTGAGTTCTGATTTTCACTAAAGAGTATTGAGATACATTTTGTGTTTTATCACAATAAAAGAAATATTTCAATAATCACAGGCTGTCATTTAAAGAAAAGCCTTTCCACGAGAAGTTTCAGCAACTCCTATTTACACTGATACTGCATTTCTTCTTCCCTTCTATATATAACAGGTATGATCTGTGCTGTGCCGCAGCTGCTCCATTTTGTTTTAATGATACAAGCCAGCTGCAGGGGCAATTCAGCTAGCCCCTTAAGGACTTAGTCTGCACTAGGTCAACCTTTGGTGGTACAGAATTTATCGTAGTGATACTTATGTCAACTCTATACTAATTTATTTGTATAATACACATCGACAGGACAAAATAATTAGTAGATTGTTGACCTTTGAGTTCTTAGGATAGTTAGCAGTAGAATGTCTGTAATTTACAGGTGGCACTGTGATATTATAGAAACAAAATTATCAGGGAGAATTATTGAATTCTTCAAAGCTCCAGGAACATGGGGATGACTGAATGTGAGGCTACACAAAGTGAGCATGGAATCCCTCTCTTCTTTAGCTCCCTGTGTATCAGTGAATTAGGATATGAGGATATGAAATGAGTAAACAACGAAAGACAACACTCTGAATACTGTCTCTGAACTCAAACAGTTGTCCTTTTGTGCACATCTGCACATGGAAGTCTCAGGTAAAGGATTGGCAAGATAGACTAATGTTTAGTTTGCATAATTACAATCGCTATATGGATATTTCAGTGTCAAACCTTCAGGGGCCAATCTTCAGTAAGCATTAATGAAGGCATCCGAGAATTCACTTCTTTCAACATCAAATAAGTTAAATCATAAGGAATGAAAGACATTCTGCAGAATGTCCATAGGCACTGAATTAACATATTTTTGGTTTTGGTCCACTTCCATTTTTCACTGTCACTTTTCTGTCAAGTACAAATTTTTGAGACATCATGACTAAGATATATTTATTAACATCTCCATGTTTTTTTGTTCAGTTTCATCCTGAACTATCCAGAAGCTGGAAAAGGAAGGATGTGTCTAGAGATTTTTATTTTCTTAATCACTTCAACCTTTAGGAATGCAACGAACATTTATAAGAGTAAAATTACAGTGGACAGAGTACCTGTAAGATGTGGGAGGTTTCAAATTAAGAGTCATTTGATTTAAATACAAACCTCCAGAGCATTTTCAAAGAACACTGAAGTAAGTTCCAGAAGTGCCTGTCGCTTCTCTAACATAATGATGAGGGCATCCCATGCATCTCCTAGGGTCTCTGCCATAGCATCATAAACCTGACTCTTTTCTTTGTTCTCCTCTGCAGCCTTGTCTGCTTCATGGAGTAGGTCCCAGACCTGGTCTTCCAAAGCCTGAGAAGAAAGTTTTAAAAAATTGAATAAATCTGTAAACAGAATCCAAAACATTGTGCTAATACTGGTGTCAGGATACGTTTCCACCGAGTCTGATAAACTACTCACAAGTCTCCTACTCCTGCTTTATTTCCAGTTCCTAGTGATGGGAGTGTAGCTGTTCCTGCATGTTTCATAGCAAGCTTCTGAATTTCATTTGCACTTAAGAGGCAATATTTTTATGAAGATTCATTTAAAAACAAGAGAATTTATCATTCTGTCTCTAATATTTAGACACAAATAGGTCTACATTTCCTTAAACATATATCTTCCTGGAAGTGATAGCAATGCATATATTTTAGATCTTCTTTCATATGCCATCTTATTACATTACCTGACATTACAAGATTTAAGAGTTTGTAAGGTAAGTTACTCATAAATCTCTGATGACTTCAATGCAATCCAGACAAGAGTAGCTTCAACATATGCATGTATTCTCCAGAAAAACACAAAATTTATGAAATGTTTCCAGTTCAGCTCAATGTATTGCTCAAGCTGACCACAAAATAACAATAGCATTGTCAAGAAAATAATTCTACTGTGTTTCATTCCCTTTACTAATCTCACCATGAGAAAGATAACTGCCAGGCCACTTCCTACTTATGTTAAAAATCTTTAATGTGTCAGAAAAATTTATTAGCATTTGTTCTATATTCTTTTTTTTTCACCCATCTTGGGTTTTATTATAGGCATGAATTAATAAAGTACAAGTTTCTGCTATTATTACAGATGTTATCACGTGAATGTGTAATGGGAAAACTAAATTAAAGGCAAATTAAAATCTATGATAACTCGTTCTCATGACAGAGACTCTAATAAAGGCTAAAGAATTGAAAAACTTGAAGTTCTCCTGACAGATCCAACTGAAAAGAGGAAATTGCAGAAAATTTTATTGCTCTAAACACAGAACCATAACCTCCAGTCCTCCCTAGACCTTATATACTATACAAAGATGTCAGCTTCAACTGAAGCGGCTCATCAGTTCTCTATAAAAGCAGTACTGTGAGAACAGTATAATAAACTATGGAACTTTTATTCCTTCTTTGAAAAAAAAAAAAAAAGAATGGAATTATTTTAACTTAACTTTACAGACAGACAACTATGAAAACATTTTGTGGTAAAATTAACAGGCATAAGAGCAGCTCCAACAAACCCATCTTTTTCTACAGTACATAGAAAAGTAATTATCAGCAAAATGAATGCATGTTTACTGCCTGGTTAGAAACCCATCAAAAAGAGAATCTGATAAAAAGCCAGTGTTCTAGAGAACAGTGCACACTACACACTCCATTTTATTTTCTGAGTACCAGGAACGGGAACTGCTGTTTTCTAATCCTTCTGTAAAACCAAACATTTTTCTTCTGCTGAATCTCCATCCCAAGCTGCAGCTTGTGAAGAACTGCAGCCTGTGGGGAAGGACTAATGTTGAAGAAGTTCATGGCAGACTCTCTCCTATGGGAGGGACCCCAGGCTGGAGCCAGGGGAGAGCCAGAGGAGGAAGGAATGGCAGAGACAGCATGTGGTGAACTGACCACAAACCCCATTCCCCGTCCCCTGTGCCGCCGGCAGGGAGGAGGTAGAGAAATCAGGAGTGATGTTTTCGAGCCCAGGAAGAAGGAAGGGGTGTGGGAGGGTGTCTTTTAAAGATGTGGTTCTATTTCTCATTATCTTACTCTGATTTGATTGGTAGCAAACTAAATTCTTTTGTTTTTTCCTCCCCATAACACCAAGGGAGGAGGAGCGAGTGAGCAGACATGTGGTGCTTAGATGCCAGCTGGGCCACCGCAACAAGTGTTTACCCATGCAATATATTTATGAGAATCTCAGCCTTTCTACTAATCCAAACAAAACATTTTCTTAGCCTACTCTAGAAATTAGATTAATCTCTTCACTTTTATATCCCTGCTATGCACCTGCCTTCAGTTTGATGTCAGCTTTTTTCAGTATAGATGACCAGAATCCTAAATGTCCACTTATACTTCTCAGTTATCTTCAGAATAGTTGCAAGTATTGGATTCCTCGACTGTTTCCACAGCCATGTCCACAATCAAGTAGTAAACTTAAGGCCGCAACAGAAATTCTTGCTATTCACTTTAACTGCACAATCTTATATTTGGATTGATGAACTTTATAGTATTTCTGTTATTATATTGTTGTTCATCTGCTTCCTCCTGACCCTCTTTCTTTCATGATCAGGTTCATTTCAGGTTCACCATTTCATGATGATGTTCATGATCTGATTGCTCATCAGAACTTGGAATGCTGTGGAAGGACAGAACTTTCAAAAACACTTTCTTCTGTTCCTTTTTCCACCTGTCATTGTTATTTCCTGAAAAACAGGCAGNCCTGCTATGCACCTGCCTTCAGTTTGATGTCAGCTTTTTTCAGTATAGATGACCAGAATCCTAAATGTCCACTTATACTTCTCAGTTATCTTCAGAATAGTTGCAAGTATTGGATTCCTCGACTGTTTCCACAGCCATGTCCACAATCAAGTAGTAAACTTAAGGCCGCAACAGAAATTCTTGCTATTCACTTTAACTGCACAATCTTATATTTGGATTGATGAACTTTATAGTATTTCTGTTATTATATTGTTGTTCATCTGCTTCCTCCTGACCCTCTTTCTTTCATGATCAGGTTCATTTCAGGTTCACCATTTCATGATGATGTTCATGATCTGATTGCTCATCAGAACTTGGAATGCTGTGGAAGGACAGAACTTTCAAAAACACTTTCTTCTGTTCCTTTTTCCACCTGTCATTGTTATTTCCTGAAAAACAGGCAGGGCTTGTCAAACTGTTTGATCAGAATCACATGCACAGGTGACTGGATCACACATTTCTCTGATAATTATGGAATTACACCTAGTTTATCTTTAAATCCTGATCTATTCAATGTCTCTTTCCTTCTTCCTTCCCTAGATGTCTTTTCATTATTATTTTGGGACAAATTTCAGACTTTGGGTCATATTTTACATAGTACAAAGGTCCAGCTTCAGATTCTTACAGTGATTATTGTAACTTGGAATTTTCAGTGGTGTAAACTATCCTCCTCAGTGAGATGCTGCTAAAATTAATCTTTGTTTATAGGTAGTGCTGAAATCACACAACACAAATACTTACTAACTTGAAGCCCAGAAAGTAGGCCTAAAACTATTTTGAGACAAATACTATTTCAGTGGGAATTTTGTTTATGCAAATATTGAAACTGGTGAGGGAGCTAAACTAACATTGAAAAAAATATTTACTGAATCTTACCTTTTCCCTCCTTTCTTTTTTTTTCAAATCACTTGCTAATTCAGCTCTCCTTTATGATGAAAATGCAGCTGAACTTTGCTGCTAATCATACTGTTGGCCACCTCAATAATTAATTGCAAATAATTCAGAAAATATTAACAAATCATTTCTTCCATAACAAATTTATTGAAAAAATAAGCATTATGTAAATATTTTACTTGAAATAAATGAAAGACTTACTTAAAAGATATCAAATGCAAAAAATAAGCATATTATCACTTTTTGAAGAATGTAATTTTCTAATTTGTTTCTCTTGGATATTAGCATATAAATTACTATTTTGCTTTTTATGCTCTGTGAATTGAAGTAAATAAAATAATTAGGAGCAATCTTCAGGTTCATGAGCCAAGTTAATAACAGTGGTGGTTTTAGACTTAAGTTTATAGACTAGATTTATTTCTGTTTTGTAGCAGTTCTGCCACAGTCTCCCATGATAAGAACCAGAACTTTGGAAGCAAACCAAGAATGCCACTGTTCATCTCAGTGGGGATTTGAATATTGTCATAGCCAAAAGCATGGCAACACACAGTCTTATTTTTTTTTTTTAAATGACCCAGAAAACATTAATACTGTGAGATTCAAACACTAAGACAGCATGTTATCTCCAAATAGGGCTTCTTTGGAAATGACTGAGTTGTGGACAACAAAAGAAAGGCAGAGAAATGTGAACGCACATTGCAATCAATATCATTTTACCTTCTGGAAGCTTTGTCTCTCAAGCTTTTTCTGGTTTTGATTCTTCTTGCTTTTTTTTTTTTTTTTTTTTGAAATTTTAAAGAATGAGATACCAAAACATATATATATANATGATTCCAAACATGAAAACATTTATGTTTAATTCTTAACCATGTTCAAAAGAAACATTTCAGTTCATGGAACGTGCAACAACAAATACATATTAAGTGTTGGCATTATCTAAACCTATCAAATTAATTAATCAATTATAAAAGAATATGTAATTCTTCAAAACTAATGAAGAGCGATTATCACTGGTAGAGTCAGCTGGAACAAGACAGTCAATGAAAATAGTAACTTGTAGCTGACATGGAAGAATTAAAAACTGCACTAGATAAGAGTGCAGCTGGGAGAATGTTCATGTATTTGTATAATTAATTATTGTTAAAGTTTACAAAATTATGTTGCTCACTAAGGGCAAAAGATGAAACAGAATTGTGTATACTGGACACCATCAAAACAAGGACAATATAAAACCACAATTTTGTGTCATCATTTCAACCCCTCTCCTGACCACATTTCTAAATTATTTTTTATCCTCTCTTAACTAATTAAATCTTTATGTCCATAAATGTTGAAGACTGAAACATTACTACTTCTTTATCCACCTTTACATAACTAATGCATAATTCATGAAAAAATGCTAAGTGGAAAAAATTACTATAAACAATACTTCAAAGACTAAGAATCATTCTTGTAAAAACTTTTGATAAGTGGTTTTGGTAGCTTAAGACTGAATAATTACTGACAGGTGATAACGGCTTACTACAAGACAGAAAGGATCATTTCTGAAAAATATACAGTCAGTACAAATTACAATGACATTGCAGTCCTGTATTATTGCAGCTCTTAAATTACTGAGGAAATTTTCATTAATCAACGCTAAATTTTGCAAGGACTTCAGGTATAAAACATGAATTAGTTAATATTTGTCCCCGATATATTTGGCTAACAAGCATTCTTTAACAGTTCATGCATAATAAATTTTCTGATCTGATATATTCTACTAAGCTTTGGGGATCCAAATAAAGATCAGTCATCTGGGTTCTAGTAAGCAGTCACAAGGCCTCACCAATAGGAGTGAAAAATTTTAGCATTTTCATCAATATTAACTAAAATATTTATGATTATTTTTTTACTATTTATTGTGAGCAGAAAACAAGGTAAATCCTGCTAAATGAAAAACAAACTTAAGGTTCCATGCATCTAGACTAACAGGTATGGAAAGTCAAACATTTGAATGAGCATAGAGAGCATTAAATGCTTTTGGATTATTTAATTTTTTCATAATTTGAGCAATTTTTAATGAAAAGAAACATATCCAAAACTTAATTTTAGTTTAAAGATTTTAAAACAAAAATGGAACAACAGCTTTGGGATGCATCTAGAGATTTCATCTATCACAGGTTTGATTTTTTTTTTCCTTTTTAAACTTTCTGTTT
>VZTO01027770.1:30205-47807 GCA_013400615.1 Syrrhaptes paradoxus
TTTTTTTTTTTTTTTTTTTGAAATTATAAAGAATGAGATACCAAAACATATATATATGTATATACACACACATATATTTACATTTCCAGAACATATAAACCTGCTGAAGATCAGGTAAACAAGGATGAGGTAAATGTTGGGAAGGAGACTTGCATGAAATCACACAAGTTGATGTTTTCAACAAAACCGTTACTGCTGATGTGGTCTAATTTAGCGAAACATAGAATCATAGATCATTAAGGCTGGAAAAGACCTCAAGGATCATCAAGTCCAACCATCAACCCAACACCACCTAACTCACTAAACTGTGTCCCTGAGCGCCACATCTACTTGTTTCTCAAACACCTCCAGGGATGGTGACTCCACCACTTCCCTGGGCAGCCTGTTCCAATGCCTGATCACTCTTTCAGTGAAGAAATTTTTTCTAATATCTAGCCTANTGCCCCATCCCTGGAGGTGTTCAAGGCCAGGCTGGATGAGGCTTTGAGCAACCTGGTCTAGTGGAAGGTGTCCCTGCCCATGGCAGTGGGGTTGGAACTTGATGATCTTTAAGGTCCCTTCCAACCCAAACCATTCTATGATTCTATGGTTACATTAGAGAACCAGATGTCAGTGAAAATACCAGCATATTAAAAAAACCCTCAATATATACATAATCAAAATGCAGAAAATAAGATCTTTCACCTTTCCAGATGTTGCACCTCCTTCTGAGCGATTGTCCATAGGGCACATGAAGTGTTTGCTTAACTAGAAGGAAGCAGACTGGTTTATGCTACCTCTGCTTTTTTGTTGTTTTCAATTAAGAATATCAGATCCCTTTTCTAAGTTTTATTTTGTATTAGCTTCATACCTTAAAAGGCTGGCATAACAATCTTTGTTAAAGAATATGCTACAAATTGGTTAAGCACATTTTTACTTTCATCAGTGGATGGACAGAAAATAGAAAAGTACTGGATCCTTATATGGCTGAAAAGCAGCATGAACAAAGCAAGTACCAGAATGTCCCCTCTAGTCCCATGCTACAAGCTCCCAGGTGACAGCTGCAGTAATCAGAGCTGGGGCAGAGGGCACAATGAGGTGGCAAAAATGCATTAAAGAATGTCGTTTAAGAAAATGATGACTCATTTGTGACACAATTATCTTCAGCTTCTGTTCTGTGCTGAGCACATGACATGGAAAGGTTGTTACAAACCACGTCACACGTCTGCCTGTTCTCCTGTGGGACTCAGATCGTACAATACTGTGTCAGTTGGATGCTCTAGAAATTCTCAGTTGCTCTCTGACAGATAGCTTTTAGTCTTTGGAAAGACACTGCAAAAACTAGCCTTTGCAAACACGGGCCAAGTGGATGACTTCAGCTTAAGAGCAAAAAGATGACAATCTCAGCATATGAAAGGCAAGTATCTTTGTTCAGGCAGCTCCTCAGAAGTGGTATTTTGCGTATTTCCCACTGACAGTTCATCTGCTTCTTACCAGTAGAGAATACTGAAGTTCAATGGCACACATTTATCAGGGCAGGAAGTGGTGTAATACATTCCTGTGAGACTCTGCAGAGTACAGGCACACACTTTTCATCTTGTTTAAGTTCATTTAATAGAGTTGAGTTAGCTTTTCCCTCACTTACTTAACCACATTAAAATAGTGAGGAAGGCATTTATTTTCTGTCAATGAAATGGAGAGGCTAATAGTGGCAGTATGAAACAGCCAGTGATCTAAATTCATCTCAGCACAATCTCATTTTGATGCAAATGTTGTCAGTTTTTTTCCTTTTTAAACTTTCTGTTTTCTTTAATACAATGATTTCAAGTTGGAGCCTATGGAGAGAACTTTATTGTTTTACTGCCCCTGTTCGTGTCCTTACAAGTTTTCAGTAACACCTACAAGGTCTCTTTTAGAACAATATTTATGCTATTTTCTTCCTCTTGGCAAACATTATGTTACACTCTAAGGTTTGACTTCATGGTAAAATGTTATGTGAACCTTTTTCTTTTAAAAATTGAAATTATTATGATTTCTTTTTCCACTGTTTAAAATTTATTTTGACTATTAGGAGACAAAACTCAGGTTCTTCCTGTTGTCAGTGTGCAAGAATTCAGCTAATTCTGGATTGTTCAAACAGGATACAGCAGCTTGTTCCAAGAATGCCTGAGTGTAGCACTGATGGCAATAAAGATGAGGCACTTGCATAATTAAAGATAGCAGAACCACCCTCTTTGGGTTTGGGGTGTAGTTTTGGTTTTGTTTGGTTTGGGTTTTTTGGTAATGCTGTTCCTCATACTACTGAAAAATCTACACTATGCATGATATTAGATTACATTCTCTATATGCTGTACTAAATTACCTCACGTGCCTTTGAGATTTATAAGGACTGGGGAAGCACATAGTCACTAGTATTAAATCAAGTGCACTTGATCCTATCCAGATCATGTTTGCTCTTTNTCTCATCTTAACTTAGAATCAGAACATATAGGTTGACACTACTGAAAGGTCAAATCACAAAGAGAAAGGGCTTGATACTATCCAGATCATGTTTGCTCTTTCAGATATGGATTTTAGGTAATCTCAAAAAAAACCCAGAATAGATGGAATGTATTAAATTGCTGTGCACAGCTCCAAGATTTTGGAGGAATTTGTCTGTCTACAGGTATAAAGCCTATCTGCCCTATCAAAACGTGAAAACAAATTTTCCTCTTTGGTGCCTTTAGAGTCTTCTTAGTGTCAAATATCCACATTTAAGATAATGTATTTTTTTCATACAAGCATGTCACTTTGTGTCCAAACGCCACTGTTGTTATAATCTGCTCTCAAGAATGTAAAATCTTCTTTTAGGTCTGTTACTTAACTAAAATCTTCCTAGCTCAAGACAAGGAATACTTAATGTTAGAATATCATTCTTACCATCATTTACATCAATTAATATTAAACAAAAATGTGCCCGGAATATCTACTTCAAACTTACCATGAGCTTGCTTGTTTTTACAGCTTTTATAAACTAATCAAACTTTTCATAACATTGGAGAATTAAAAAAAAATTGACATTCCATTATATTTAGCAGTTACTGAGGGCTACGGGAATTTTTCACTTGACTTGACGGTAATGTATAAAGTGGAAAAAAAAGCATATCTTTACTGCTGTTGTCAGAAAACAGTAATTAACACTGAGCATACTTTTCCAGTGCAAAGGCCTGACTTTGATCTGTTACACTGACGAAGGCTGAACATATTTTTTTCTATGTGGAGTTTTACCTAACAGCCACATTGCAACAGAAGGCACAGGCAGCTATGTCAACTGTTGTACATTTCTTGTCCTGACGAGATATATTTTTGTATAGTCTTATCACCTCTTACCTTAAGTTTAGCTAGGAGGAATTCATGATCTTGCAGTAGTTTTTTAGTCTCATCTTGATTGCTGCCAATTTCTAATAAATTCGGTGTTGATTCAGCCAGCTGAAGCTTCACCCATTTTCCACACTGTAATAAGTAAACAATTACAACCGTCAGAAAACACAAGATTTTGTTCATTTGTTTACTCACATAGACTCTCAGGTCATGCATACTTTCCACAGTCATAGGAGCAAAGGGACCCACAAACGTGTATTCAATTGCAGAAGGAAGGCACAGAGGATAAAATATAAACTTCACTTAATTTGAAACAGGTATCAAAATCCCAGACTCTAGTCTTATCCAATAGCTACTGCAGTTTTGGTTTTATCTCTGAAGAGTAAGATTATCACAATGGGCCACAAAGGTTCCTCCAACTCATCTCCCCTTTCAGCTGAAGATTGTATAAACAGTTAAGGAAACTTGGGGAGGAGGAGCAGGTATGAATACAATATAGGAGATGGAAAAACCATAATCACAAATCTTATTTCTTTCACATAGTTCCAACATACCTGTACACTGAATATATATAGATTGCATAACTAGCAGCAGGGCCACTTAGTAGCCTTTGGAATAGGAACCCAAAGAAGCAATCTCCCATTGTGTCCCAGAGGATACACAAAGAAAGGACGCTTGACAGAAACCCAAAGCATATCTAATGCTTTCCCCACTGTGTTGCAGAACTGCTACAGCCTGAGAAGCATAACTCAGAGAGGATGGTGACAAGGAGCAAAGCAATTACGTCACTGGAGGCTAGCATGGTTCCCACAGCACACATGGGAAAAATAAATGTCTTCACCCTAAACTTAAGCCTCCTTCCAACAAAATTATGCCCCAGGAAGTCTCCCAGGAAGGGCAAGAACTGACAAGAGAGAACATTCCCACCAGCACAACTGAGGTAACCCCATCCTGAATAATCACCCTAATTCAGTGACAGCCTGACTCGTTATTCTACATTACAGACAAACTCCAGTGGCTGATGCTAGCATGTTTTCCAAGCTTCTCAGAGAATGAAGAATCAAACTGACAATAAATTCCACCTGGGATTCAGTACCTAGGCATCCAGCTTTACTCCCCATTCCAAATTTTCTGCAAGCTGTAGGTGTGGATTCCAGCTCACAGAACAGGCCTTTAGGTGCTTCTAAACACAACTACCTACACATGGGGCTTCTACTAAAACACACAGGAATGTGAATTCACGGCTTTCAAAAATAACCGCTCATTATCAGGTGGAGGCAGTTTTTCCCAGCAAATACTTCAAAAAAAGTCACACAATCTGCATTTATGGAGCTGGTAGACTATGTACATAAAATTATTGCTGAGTATAGTTTAAAAATAACTCTTGAGTAGTCCCAACTACAATTAAGGGAACATCACGCTTATTAACACATTTTCATGGCACTCTGCATTTATCTCTTTTTAAATAGATTAAGAGGAATTCCTTGTCTCTAAAGGCATACATTTTTTTGGCCAAGCTACTCAATTTAAAATAAAAACATAACATACAAATGGAAATTGTGAACAAAAACATATGTTAACTTCCAAGGAAGCTCTATTAGATATTAACTGACTAACTGACCCTGTCTTGACATTTTATGCTAACTATTCATTTGCACAAAACATTTAAAAGAGGTAGTAATTACCGAGTAACAGAAAGCCAAGAACAGACATGCTAGCAGTTGCTGCCTTACCTTAAGTACAGCTATAACAATACTGGCATCCCCGGCCTGAACAGCAACTGAACTGACCGTTGTTGTAGAAAGCTTCTGCTCTGAACTGGCTTCATTTGACATACTGTTTCAAAATGGGACTTCACACATTAAAGCAGACTTGAAACTCTCTTGCAAGGTCCACTGTTCATTTCAGAAAGCAATAGAGTTGCTTGGATTCATTTGGTGAAACAGCTCAGCTAACACTGATTAGTCTGCCAAAAGGAAAGAACAGGAGGTTAAAAATAGACAACTCCATTGAGTTTATCATTCTTGAGAGAGATTTGACACACCCCGAGTTTGGTAGCATTAAGCTGCCTGTTCTTTTTTGTCACTCTCTGAAGTGTGAAGGGCTTCTTCCATGAACATCACCTGACGCGGGCTAACTGCAAGAAAAAAGATTCTCAAATTAAAACAGACAGAAAAAACTTCACTATTAAGTCCATACAGAGCAACACAGTGTTTTGAAGTTTCAGAAGTGCAACCACACAATCTACATTTTCTTATTTGCTAGTTACTGAATATACTTGCTCAACATAATTCTTCCCAAATCAAAGTATTTAAACAGGGTGAACATATGTATGTCAGATGCTGAATCAAAACAGAAGGGATTTTAATCCAAAACTATTTAAAAGTATAGGGACCATAACAATCAGAGAAGGAAATCAAGTACTTTGTGTTTTATTCCTGACTAAGATTACTATAATTTACCTGCTTTTCAATTTAATCACAAGTTGTTTCTGTAGTCTTCATTTTGTTCTAAATGAGCATAAGGGACACCTCTTTAATAATTGTTTAAACTTCACTTAAGTTTTTTATTCAGTGCGAGGAAATTAATAAACACATTTAAATCACAGTATTGGTTTGGCATATTAATTCTATTGCCAGAAGCCTAGAGCATGCCACAAGTAGCCCACAGTATGAGACAACAGCTGCTAGGTTTCTTTCCACAGAACAGCTGAGAAAGTGACACGGGCGTTTAGGTTTGCAGGTCACTCTGGAAACACAATTCCATACAAGAAACTACACGCATAACTCTCCTCTAAGCATCTGCTTGCTTGATTTGTTTAAAAATATGTAAAATATGGATACATTTTTATATAAACTAGAGATGCTAATTGCAAACTAGAACAGACACACCTGCAATTAAACCAAGATCTGGAAGCAAATTCTAAAATATTTTGGCTTGGAAGAAACTTAGAGTAGTTACAGGGAATTTGAACAGATGTATCTGGGATTTGTTGTTTGTTTGTTCATTTCTCCCCCCTCCAACTGTTAGCGGATTATAATCTTAACCTGATCACCATCTTCAAACCGTGAGTTTCAAATGGAGTATCCATAAGTGTGTTGTAGTAGCTTGTGCTGAAGTAAATGGACTTGGCAAATCAAAAGCATTTTCCCATCCCTCGCACCAAAACAGAGCCATGAGCCCTCAAGCTGCCAACAAGGGAACAAGAGTCACAGTTTTCCAAAACTCCTTGAAACACTTGTGAGAGGCCCACAGACCCCTGCCTCTGAAATACCACATAGATATTCGTGAGACTCTTGTGGGTATTCGTGTAATAGGTATGGCAGAATAAAATGTTTGAAATCCAATGGCCACGGAAAACAGCCTGACCTCTTGTTAGTCTTATAGGAAGAGTTACAAACTAATTTTAGTACTATGCCAAAGTGTGCACTTGAGGTTTGCCCTCCCAAAAGCACATTTTAAGGGTACTTTTTAACGGCACAAGTTGGGCCAATCCATCATCTCACCAGGGTGGCCAGACATAAGAGATTATTTTGCTCAGGTTAAGTGAGGAATTGTTTTTCATAGTGCTGAGAGCTGGAAATCATGCAAAAACAACACACTCAAGAAGTTGACCATAAGCAAGTTTTGCAGCAGCTGAATCAAGTTATTCAAAATGTCTGATAACAAATGCATGGATATTGTATTTATTTATTTGGCTTATGCTAAGCATACAAGATAGAGACAGGAAAACATCAGAGTAGCAGGCAGAGAAAAGGTAGTAAGGAATCAGAAAAGATCTGATAGCACAACCCCAGGAGGAAAAGCTGAGGATTTTGGCATTGCATGACAATCTATTTCAGCTGTGTCCAGGGAAACAAAATTTAACAAGCATGTCTTTCTCAGTCTTGTTTACTTACCTATCTGTCATCTGTTCCTCTCTCTGAAACAAACAAACAAAAATCCTGCCAGAAGTCGGAAACAAGCACACTTTCTGTGTCAGTAGAGAGAAATATTTTCCCTTTGCTACTGCTGTGTGAAAGAATGACAAGAGGAAACTAGCAATCACCAGCTGTCCACAAGAAACAATGAAACCGAACAGGGGAACAAAGGAAACAATCTCAGGAAAACAGAAAAAAAAAATCAAGTCTCTCTAGTATTAATAATGTCAGGTATTAAGAGCATATAAAAAGGATTTGAGAAGTAAATGTGATAAAACTAATTTCATTTTCAACATGGATTGTGTCTTATCAGCAGCCTTTTCTCACGGGTGGCAAGGGAAAAGTGCTAATCACAGTTTTGACAGTTATGCATAGGGAAAGGGCATATCTTTCTTGGAGATAAGTTGCTTTTTGTTCAGAGCTTTGGATCTGCCAATGCACTATGAAAATGCCTCTGGGAGAGACAAAGTTCACTCCCTGCAGCCTCAAAGATGGGAGGTGCTTCACTTTGGCTGGTTTGTAAATGTAACAGGACTCCTTTTCTTTCCTTGTCTCACACCTGGGAGAACAGGTGTACACGCAAGGGAAGGAAGGAAGCATCCCCCAAACTGATGAGTTTCGTGTGGCTTAGAAAAAGGTACAAAAACACTGCTTCCCTCTGTCAGCCCCACCTGAAGGAGGGCCAAAGATGTCAGACCTCTCCAAGTCTGTGGTTGCTGCTTTTTCCTGGGTCCTACCATCTTACCTTTTGAGTAGGCATTTTCAGGTATTGTCAGGAATGAAGGCATGAGGGCATGAAAGCAAGCAGTCTGCAGGTCTCCCCAGGTTAATGAAAAGGGGACTGTGCAGCCATGGAGGTCACGTACAAGGGTGAGGGTTGAGCAGGAGGCAGATATTTCTCCTGGAAGAGGCTCCTCTTTACCCTACACTGGTTCGGTAAGTTTCTAGGATGACAAACTAGTTGAAATCCTACCCAAGTTTTGTCATTTTTAAAAACCAAGTATGATAAAAACCATCCCAGCAGCAGTAGCAGTCAGGGGAGGAAGGTGGGAAACAGACGCCCCCTCCCCAAGATCAAAAAGTACACGAGTGGCATGTGGGGAACAGTAACTTGTGATACCAGTTCACATTTAACACTCAATTAGAAAGAACTTTCTTGCAGAGAACTACACTACGAAGGCTGCCAGAAAACAGAAGGAGGCTGAGGCACTTACAGACATTACCCTTTTACTCAGGGCTGGAGAGGCAGGACAAGTGGGGGTCAGGCACGAACTAACTTCTCAGCACCCAGACGCAGAGCAAGGAATGGCGCAGGCTACTCCACTGAACCCAGCAGGGCTACGAGATTTGAACACAGGCCACAGCCAAGGGAAGTCTGTCCTCCCACCACCTCCAGACCACCCAGACGCAAAAGGGCAGCCTAGCCTGGCCTTGCTCCTCTCATGACAATGAAGAGTTTCTCCTGCCAAAGCTACTGAGGCAGGGCAGGTGCACTGAGAAGAAAGGGAACTCTCCCTGCTCCCAAAACCAACATTATTACTACCTGCGAGAGGGAGGGAAAGGGCTGGCCAGGGTAAAACGAGATTAACTTCAGGCAGGTAACAGCTGAAGCAAGGGTAGGAGCCATTTCCCTGTCAGCTTAGAGTCCATGAGCCTAAGAAAAGGCAGCCCTAAAGTAGGCCAGGCCCCCGGTGGCCCCATAAAGGGGGGTGGGCCATCTTTGCCACCATGGAAAGAGAAGGTTCAGAAGTCCCAGTAAAGGGCTAAGAAACAGCTGTGAAAGGGTACCCAAGAGGTAAAAGACAACCCACTCCCGCCCAGCAAAAAATGATAAGAATGAACCATGGCCCATATTGTCTGGATTCTTGTTTGATAGTTCCTCGATTCATTTTATTTAAAAACATGCAAGTATAATGAAAAATTATAGCTTGTATCTTCTCATTCTTCCTATGCATCACCTGAACAAAAACTTCTGCTCTTGCTCCTTCATCAGCAGTCCTGAAGACACTTTATACCACCATAAGAAAACAGCATGAAGAGAAAAAGCTACCCAAAATGCATTGTCACATGAAGCAGAGATAAGACCAAAAGCAAAGGTATCACGGTTCATCCATGTCACATTGAACATTTCTCCATGAAAGAAAAACAAAAAAAAACACACAACAATACTGCTAACTGTAAAACCAACAGTGTATTGGAGATCACAAAACCTGCTAATTCAGAAGATCACTGATAATTCAGTGCCAAATCACTGATTGTATAGCTTCCAAGGATATCAACGTTAAAAAAAACCCATATAGCAAACAGACCTGGGAAGCAAACCCATGTCCCATTCTTTCATCCCAAAGCATTGTCTTCCCTATAGTCCTCTTTTTGGATCCTAGAAGATTTCCACAAAGTATACATGCCATTTGTACCTAGCACTGGTCAAAATACTACCTAAATCCCTACTGTTTATTAGATGATAGAAGAGATCCACCAAATTTAACTAGGGCTTACAGCCACATATTCTATCACTTCAGCCTCCGCTCTTATTTTAAGCTCATATAGCCTTTCAATTTAGAACTCCAGCTTTTAAATGTTATGTAAACAAAGACCGATCTTTCTAGCATCTGTTATTTTTAAAATTGTCTTCCTGTTCTTTACCTGGCTTATATACAAAGTAAAAAGGAATGCTGACACATAGGGACTGTTTACATTTTTATTCACTAGGCATCATACTACTTGAATTCCTGAAGAATGTACAATCACCCTGTTTTCAATTATACAGAAACAATAAACCAAGCTTGGTGGTAACCTGCTCATCTGATCTGCTTTCTTCTTACCTTATTATCTTAGCACATCATTCAAGATGGGCAGCATATAGAAAACTGAGGTGTTGACATCTCCCCTGCAGCAAAAAAAAATTTCTTGTCCTGAGAATGTGTTAAACATTACAGTGCTTTCAGAAAAAATCTGCCTTTCCTTGTTAAACGTAACATCACACAAAAATTTATTTCTTTAGATTCTTTAATCACAGATAAACTTGGGAAGGTTTCATATAACAATAAACCTGAGGAATAGGGAAAAAAAAGCACCTTAGGGAGAGGGAGAGAAAGAGAGAAAGAGAGGAGCACAGATCCCTACGATAATTCTGAAGCTATTGGCATCTCTGACAGATTAACAGATGTATCTCTAAGCCAACTCATCTGAACAGATGTCACCAAATCCAAAGACATTAATTACTTGGTATCAGTTTTCTTTGCACATTTAATTTTATTTTGCTGCCACAGCCAATAGAAAACACAAGCTGGATTTATACCTTTCCTTAAAGTGACAGCTACAGGAAAGACTGAAAGAAAAAGGTGACTTGATGACTATTAAAGTGTAAATTTTAACTGTTGAAAGGGATGGAAAGATTAAATGAAACAGAAAGAAATACACACGTGTGAAGCACAGTGATCACCTCTCTTTCTCTCTCATATCCCAGGTGAAGAGACCAGCATGTCCTCTCAAGTTTACTGGAGAAATGGCAGGGAGGCTGTCTCCACTTCATGTTCCTCAGAAGCATCTGGAGAGTGGACTTACCCCATCAGCACCCCTGGGGAAGCTCAACATTTCTGTCTCACCGGCTGTTGTCCAAACCAAACGCTGCACAGCCTCTGGAGCTGCCCTCTGATGCATACATCAGTGACGCAGTTTTAACAGCTCACAGGTGGCACATACACTAGTCAGCCCAGCTTATCAACAGAGAAAGTGGCACCCCAGTGTATTCAGCTCTGTCAGGAGAATGAAGAGACATTAGATAGTTCATTAGTCTGTTGTTCAGGCTCCAGCAGCAGAAAGAGAACCGCTTATTACACAAGATTAGTATGTTCCCTCACCCATGCATGTAAGGAAAACCAGCAGGACTTTTGTTATTAAATTCCTTGGGAGCATTTGAAATTCCTTCCTGATGTGGTGTGTTACCACAGTGGAGTGTGAACTCTGCACCAAATATAGATGTGAGACAGGCTATGTGTTATCCCTGTAAAGAAGGAAGATTAAGCTACAGATTGTAACCTACATCTAAGTCTCAAGGCAGCTGCAAACTGTCCCACTAATAAGGGAACTACAATGAGAGTTTTGCCCCATGTCACCAATTTCTGTGTTTATCTTACATTTGCAATTTAGCTCTATTATAAGACTGTTGTCCTTTAATTACTTTTCAGTTTCTATACACGAATACAGATGTCTGTATTAAATTTGTGAAATAAAAACATCAGTTAAAAACCACACAGACTGTTCAAAGAAACAGTTACATTGGTGTAACTGGGGTTTTTGGACCATCTTTTAAGAGTGAAACATCTCTGTTCAACCTTATCAAAAGTAATCAGACAGCAATGATGCAAAAAGATAAGTATGAGTCATTTGCTTAACAGGAGACAAATTAAACAGATATAACCATACCAAGACATTAAAGCCATATTGTTGTTATTGTTTGGAAGAGTTGATTTAAATGGACACAAATTTCAGAAAGCTCAATTTAGAAAAAGTAGAGAAGTATGTTACACAGCCACACTTCTTATAGCACCTTACTTTAGACATCTTATATTGAGGAGGGTTTATCCAGAAAAGAAAAATTCAGCAGAGGAGTTAAATTAACTGTGAAAGAAGTATGAGGCTTTACAGTCCTTTTTAAAACGTCATTTATCAGCAGAGTTATAAATAGTGCTGCTTTGTTTTGTTTTAAAAAGATAACTCCGTCCTGTACAACCCCGCTACTTGAAAGTTCACACTTCTGAGCATTCCTCTGTGTATTGCAGCCACACATTTCCCTTTTCCAGATCATATGGTACCTACAAACAGCAAGCACGTACCAGCTCCAGCCTGTCTCTCTCATATAAGTTCTTAAAAAGCAGGAAGCGCTGAAATCTCCCCTCCGCCCCGTGACGCTTGTGTGTCTGGAGCAGGGCTGTTAGATGCGTGCGTGCTCCCCTGGCACCTGGTGTAATGCGGGGCTGGTAGCAGGGTATGAGGATACTTCCTCACTGTTCCCAATTTAAGTGACTCTTCACACTCTACGAAGAACAGCATGTGACACCTCAGAATTCAAATCCCACATAAATTTAAGAAGCGTTGCCTATAAAAAACACACACACACCAACAAAACCCCCAACGTTCCCCCCTCCCCCGAACTGAACACTAACTAAAGAGCAGTTAAGATGGACTTACATGCTTGAGAACTACTGTTTGCCTTTCATAGCAAAAAATTGTGTAGCTGCTGCTACACAATCAGCAAATACAGGTGGTTTGTCCCTTGTTCTGGGCATAGGTGCTCAAACTGCATTTGAGTTGAATGCTGCTGTCTGCAGTAGCAAGTGGTTCAGTGCAATAGGAGAGGTTCGGCAGACAGAAACTTGGTACTGAGACTCTTTTTCACTGTTCTTCATACTGCTTCCAAGTGACACCATGATGACTGCACGGCAATGTGTACTACAAGACACCATAGTGGGGAGCAGCAGACTTAATCCTGTGGGAAGATCATCTTGAATGAATGTATGCTTGTCCTGGTGTTGTCCTGGAAGTGTTGCTTCTGGTTCTCCTTTCTGCTGGAGTGGCTTTTCTTGTGGTCTACCATGCAAAGAAGGTCTGGGCATGGGAAACAGAGTGCAGGCTGGCGAGATCATATCACCCTTAGGACAGCATCACCTTTCCTTTGTCTTAGCTGGTGGTTTTGATTTCTTCTTCCAGAACCCAAAGAGTGTTTTGTTTTTTTCTCCTTTCTTCTGAGCCGCCTTCTTCTGGCTCCATGGGCCTTGGTTACTGAGAAGATGCCATCTCTGCCTGCTGTCTTCTGCTGGGGTGGGCAGGATAGGGATGAGAGCTGTTTCATTGGGGAGGAAGTAACAAGAGAAAGGAGAGATTAAAAGTTCTCATTGTTATCACAAAACCTTCAAATTTTGTTTTAAACACTACTCAGGGAGTGACAATGCTCTTCCAACCTCATGATGGGCCATCTGTTCTCTTTGCCTCCATCTCCTGCTCTGGAGTGTCCTCACAGGTGGACCTCTACAGTTCCAGAAATGACACCTTCTCTCCACACAAATATGCCAGAAACCAAGGTGTTCTCATGGCATTTCCCATGAGAGGAAAAAATAGTTTATGGACGAGCAAGTAAGTAATAGAGAGCTGTTATCATGGCATTTTGCACATTTGGCTCACTCTGGCACCAGGACCAGGTATCCCACATAATGCAGCACCTGGGCAAGTGTTGTGCACCAGGAAGCTGCTGCAGGAAGATTTCTATCACAGCTCAAGGTCCTGAAGGAAATTATTTCAAAAGCATAGCAGCCCATGCTATCAAACAAGATATAGGTGTCCCTTTTCACACCACTGCACCTAGTGCTATAGTATCATCAGAAGCCTCCATTCCCAGAGAGACAAGAATAGGAAAATCAGTATTTTTACCTGTCTGTAGTACAGAAAGTCAAAAAGTGGTTTGTCTGCATGTCCTTGTTGGATTTGACTGTGGGTTCCAGGGACAAGTACACTGGGTCAACTCTGGAGTCTCCCTCATTATTATCCCAGGATCTGAAAGCAGCACATTCCCATCTGACAGTCTCTTCAGGCTCTTTATACAGGGTATACGGCTGCAATTCTGTGTCCAAGGTGCAATCATTGTTTCAAGTCTTCGAGAACACTGCTTTCACTCCCTTGACTTCATCATTCCTTTTCTCTTAATGTCCAACAGCAGTCATTAAAGTGGCAAACTCTCAGGAGAGTCACTGAATTGTTCTGCTGTCTGCTCCAAGCAGCTTCTGGTTCTTCCACCACACAGATTAATGATCAGACATCTTGGGACCTCAGGTTTCTCCTCTTGGAATTCAGCAGGAGGCAAAAGAAGTAGTTCTCACCATGGTAAAATAGTTTAAATTGGGAGAAAGGACATTTTCAAAAAGGATAAGAAAAAGAAGTAATTCAAACAGGGAGATGGAAGAGAGAAGACTGGACAAGATTTTGAACCAGGAGAAGTCTTGATGAACAATGGAGAAGCTGAGAGTTGCAAGAATGAATTAGTGACTGACAATCAACAGTACGTGCAAAGGCATGCACAGCACTTGGCCCTTTGTAGCAAGAGAACCATGTCAGGGCACTGAAAGAGCTCTGCATTGTTCAAGATCTTGCTGCTGATATATGTGTTAGGGATAAGCTGAAAGAGCTTGTGGGAAGGTGGCACACATTACTTACGTTCAAGAACCTAATGTTGCATTAAGTGTTGCATCAATTTAAATCACATTTGGATCTGAGCTTCCAGATTAGTTTTATTCTATAGGCTAAATTGTGCGTAATCAACAACGCTCTGAGAGCCTAACATGCGGTGAATGAACACAGTCAGGAGCTAGCTTTAAAACTACAGTATTGCTGCAAAACAAAACACACTAAATTGACTGTTTGTGACCTTGCTGTCGGTGTTAGACCTGCAAGGTATAGGTTCTATCTATGACCCTGTTAGAAACACACATTTACTGTAGGCCATCAACATCAGTGCTGATCACGCAAATAAACCAGTTGCTCAAATGTATCTTTTCCAAGAGCTTTATATATCACAAAGCATCCAGTAACATTCCCAGGATCCTTCTGCCAGGACAAAAGTATTTTCCTGTGTATTGTGGAATGATTTATTTTTGACCACTTTTTCCAATTTCTCAAACTAGCTGTTTCAGAAGCATCAGTCTGCTAGTGAACCCTGCAGTCAGCTGCTTTGATTAAGGGTCCCCATTGCTTAATTACCTCAAATTTCACAGTTGAAAATAGGATTGCCCAGGACAATAATCACCATTGTTGTTTGAAAAAGGATACAAATTGAAGTTTAATGATATGGTGGAAACAATTCCTGTGATCTTCCTCACAGTGTAGGGACAAAAGGCAGGCAAGTGCTATAGTTGAAATTTGCAGTCAGACACAAAGCTGCACTGCGGACCCTCTGGATGCAATGGGATTGGGGAAGGGAGGAGAAAGGAAATATCAAAGCAAGTACAACTGGAAACTTCTTACATTTTTAAAAGTGCACAGAGGTTCTTGTTTTATTTTTAACCCTAACACAATTTCAATATTACAATGCTTGAGGCATAGCCCTGCAGTATATGTTCTCAGACATCACATTAATTTGCCTGAATGTTATGGCCTGAGATCAGGACTGTGTCCTGCAAAATAACTTTCAAATTAAGGTTTTGACTGGTCACATTAAAAATACACTGAGATTTTTACAGAAGGTTCACAGAAGATATCATGACTTCACTGGCTGTGCAGTAGGTTTTGCTCCAGGCTGTTCCTATCCTCTAATCTGCAAATGGCCATCAGTCAAGATGTTACTCGAGGCATCTGATCAGGCCCTGAGGTGAAAAGGATATATATCAAGTAAATTTAAAATAATAATAATGCTCATGTATTTGCAAATCCTTTATGTTTCATATTTGTCTATTTTTGCACTGATTCTTTAAAATCATGCAGTATGTTTGACATCACTCTTCAGATTTAAAAAAAAAAAGTAAATAATCCTCTTAAATTGCAAGATTATTTAGGGATTTTTTTTTCCTAGTTATACAGCACTCTGGGCTTTCTATTTCTTTAGCTAAACCAGGATAAAGTTTAAAAACCAAACTATTTTACTGCTTCCATTTTCCAACTTGCAGACTGTGAATCCAACATAAGCAGTTCCAGCTGAAAGATTAAAAGTCACATTTCAATGAGAAAAGCCCGAACTTGGCCCAAATTAATAGAAACATTTGATGAGTCTTCTGTCATCCTTTCATTACACAGAATCCTTTTCAGAGGCAGAGATAGATAATGTACCTTGTTATCCCTTGTCAGTGCAGCAGGAACTGCAGTAACTGTTTTAGAACCTTGTTTTCAGTGTTCCAGGCATAAGAACAGCATGCAAGAGTACTTCATGGGCTGCATAGTTGTTTTTTTTTCCCCCACTTGATCTGATATTTAGTAAATATTCTGTAATCAAGCCCCTTTCTCTGAGTTACTCTTTCTCGCTGTGCTAACATTTCTTCTCTTTGCAGCGTATTTGATGAACTGCCTTCAAAAGATAAGCTCAGCTTTCCCAAATATCCTTACAACCTACCTGTTGGCACTACATGATTGTTATAAATGCTTTCATCATAAATTAAACACTTACAATTCACCAAATGGTTTTATTAGGTTCCTTGGTTTTCCCTCCTTTCTTTTTGCTGACCACTGTTCTTCCTGTCTCACTATCATATATAGGAAAAAAAAAGTCACCTCCCTGTTCCAAAATGAAAATTACTGAGCAGTGCTTTTTATATCCTCTGGGTGTGTGCATGATTTCCATGACTATAACATCTCACCCCCTCCCAAATACTAATGAGGTTTCCTTCCTAGCAACCCTCTGAAGCAGAGAATGCAGCTGTCATCCCAAAACACACACACACACACAAAGTAAATTCTTCTTTGGAAACAATGAAGGAACTCTTTAAACCCTCTGTTGGATCACTTGCAAAGTCTTTGACAAAATTATTTGCAGAGAAGGCAGTTTAGCGGTAGACATGCTGACGTATCTCTGATGAGGTCCAGAAGACAAAGCAATACCTAGAGAAGAGGCAGAAGCTACCAGTGAATAGCAAAAAGAATTCCAATAGTTCACACTTCTGTCACCTGCAGGAGCAAATGGCCTGGCTTTTCCATGAATGACTGGTTCTGCAGAGGTAATGCACTGTGAAATGATGCCTGCATATGGCAGCTACTGAACAAATTGGCCGTATACGATGGGTGGAAATAAAAGCCTTACAAGGCTCATTGAGCATGTGGCTCACTGCAGCCTTTTGATGCTGTTTCAAGCAAAGCGTTAATAAAAACGGTGGCTACACAGCTGACCTATTACTGTGTTTCTTTGGATACATTTGTCCTGGAGGGGAGGAAGGCCATGTTCTGAGTCAGTGAGTTATATAAAGCAGACAGTAGGTCCTCCTGTTCACATCATCACCACAGATACCTGGAGTACCAGTCAAATGTGTTGAATACATTGTACAATCTTCACCCTGCTGAGACTAGCTTATGGTTATCTATCGTCCAATAGAGGCATGCAGAGCTGCATGCAAGGGTTCAGAAAGAGAACAGTCTGCACTTAGCACCAGTTGAGAATATGGGTTGTTGCCAAGTCTCTAAAAGTCAGACTTGCATCACACAATCATAATAAATATCAAGTAACCATGCTGTATACTAGCCTGTGGAAATGGCTAACACACCAGGAAAGCTACTCTCTTTCCTAATAGTCTAAAAACCTTAAGAGGAGAATGGAACATAAAAGATGCTTATCACTTCGCCAACATTAAAAAAAAAAATAAAATCCTGGC
>VZTO01027771.1:0-11156 GCA_013400615.1 Syrrhaptes paradoxus
TTTTCCCCTGTGGCCGCCGCAGCCCGAGCCCTGTGGGTCATTCCACATCGCTTACGAGGGAAGGTCTCAAAAACCCACAGAAATTCCTAAAGATCAGCAAAAGAAAAAAACCCCTTGAGGGGCAGAGACCCAGAGACACCAGGGTCCCCAACACCCACGGCAATTTTTTGGGCTCACCGCGGGCAAACCCATCTTCCTCTGAGCCTCACCCACCAGCCAGGGCAGCAGGAGCTTTTGCTGTAACTCCTCCAAACAAATTCCCCCCTGAGGCAGACACCTGGCTTGGAAAATTTTGTCCCAAACACCGAAGAAGTTCTGGCAGAGTTATAAAGAGTGGAAGGCAGGGTCTCGCCAGAGTTGGGCAATCTTCACCAGCAGCACCGCTGCCAGCTCTGCCTGCAATGCCGCCACCGAGGGAAGCAAAGGCCAAAACGAAAAAAATTTAAAAAAAAAAAAAAGTAAAGAAAAAAAAAATAAGCTGAATGAGTCATTGTTCATCAGAGGAAAGGAGGAATCGGGATTTTTTGTTTGTTTGTTTGGGAGGGGGGTGGCGCGTTAGAGACTCTGAAGGAAGAAGGGTTGTTTTGTTTTGTTTTGTTTTACAGATATATCACAGGAAAAGTCTTGTTTCGAGATTAAGTAGAGCTATTAATGACGAGCAAAATGGCTGTCACTCACGGCCTATATTCCCCGGGTAATGAACAAAGTCGTATTTTTACTAGACACAAAAATAGCCAGGGCCCTCCCACCGCCAGCCGCCAGCCCGGGGCTCTCTGCAGCGCCGCAGCCGGCACCCAGCGCCGGGACAGAACCCGGCCCCAGCCCAGCCCACGCCTGACCTTAGCCAGGGACGTGAACCCAAAGCCCAAACGGGGCTGCGCACGCAAGCGGTTCATTCAAACCGCCTGAACGAGTGGCAGGAGTAAGGGCAACACGAGGATGAAGCAAATGGTGGCACAAGACGGATTGGGCCAAGTGGGTCAAAAGGGTCTTTTCAAGGTTGTTTCTATAATTTTTTTCCTTTTTTGATGAAGAAGAAATAACATAATGAATCACCAATACATCACATGCCCGGTGACCTTGCAGAGTCACCAGCAACCCTTGGTCGTTTATTTTTCAAACACAACTAGGAACGAAATACAAAAGCATCGCTAGCCCGTGTCCTTCTCAACCCATCTGTCAGGAGAACAAAAAGAAACGAGGTTTGGGCAATAAGGAAGTTAGGAAGAATTTACACAAACAGCCCCAGCCCAAACCCACGCCCCGGCGGGCGCCCGTCCCACCCCCGTGCCCGGGGGCACCGGCTCGGCTCCCGGGCAGCCGCCACACCGGTGCTCTGCAAATCCCATCCCACATGCCAGCACGCTTGAGTTTTGGGAAAGCCTTTAATACCTCAAGCTCATGAAGTCTTGCACTCCAAAAAAAAAAAAATTTAAAAACCACTTGGGGCTTCATANGGCCAGGTTTGAGACCCCCGCTCACGCCAAGAGCAGAGCTTTTTGCAACAGCTCTTGCTGGCAGCACCAGAACGCCCGTATCATGAATCGTGTCCTTCCCTATGACAAGAGAAGAATTAAACGTGAAACATTAATGGTGAATTTCTTGACCTACACAAGGAGAATTTCCCACCGCCAACCATGCTGTGAAAAGGCAGCAGAGACAGCACACAGGAATCAGAAATATTATCTCAAATTTCCTTTTGCATTGGCACCAAGAACCTGAATCTTAAGACCATCTTAAAGCAGTTTTTAAACATTTTGAATCAAAATTGCCTTTTTTTTTTTGCCTTTTTTTTTTTAAAGAAGCGTTTCTGTGGCACATCATGGGTTTTGGTTTTAGTTTTTGGTTTTAGAGGGGAACAAATCCATCAACTCTTCTTCCGAAGGCAGCAATAGTTAAGCACACACTAACAGGAGTGCAAATCAAGACCGGGCCAAGCAACATAATTCCCTTCCAGACGGGTGAACGTGCCGGTGATGGAGTAGCCCATCTGCTGAGAAAACAAGTGGAACAACTGCTCCAATTTTTTTTTTTTTTTTTGAAACAAAGGTGCAGCAACAAAACCACAAAATAGTTTTCGCTTCCAGCAGTCATCACCTCACAGCCATTTTTATAATCCTTGTTTTTCTTAGATTATCCCAGTGTGGTTTTTCTCCTGTTTCCTTGTTGAGCACTATTTAACCAGCACAAAGTATGCAATCATTAAACCACGCGACGCAGAGCCAACCGGCCATCCAGAAATGACCAATAGCAGCAGCCAGTCATTTCTGAAATAACCGGTTTGTTGGTAAATCGATAAAAATAAAATGGCCTTCGGTGAATGTAACTTGAAGGCGGCGCTGGGCACCCCGAGGTTTGGGTTCAGCCCCGCAATGTCCTGGCACGGGAGGGTGGCGGAGCTGCGCCGGGTCCCCATCGCACATGTGTGCCCCCGCCGAGAGCCTCAAGACGGATGCAGGTATCTAAGAGAGATGCAACTGTGAGCATCTCTACAGTGTTAACTCTTATTTAGTAAAATAAAAAAATTCTGTTTGAAGACCTGTGTGGCTGAGCTGGAGTTTCTCTCCCTTGCAAGAAGCATTCCAGGTCACGGCACACACACACCCTTCCCTCTGTTCCCTTGCTGATGCCCCAAGGACCAGGGTGGCACCACGGGTGCCACCACCCGAGGCTCAGCTCTGGAAGCCGGTAACATTTCTCCAATTCCCTCCACGTTCAGACTCTCTTAACCAGCGCAGAGCACCAGGGCTCACTCTACCAACTTTGGAAGGAAGCTGGTAACACCCCAACGCACTGGTCCTGCCCAAGCGATGCTCGCTGTGCCGGGATGCAGGATGAGCACCAGGATGTGGTCCCCCAGCTCCATGCTCACTCCAGGCATTTACCAAGGCAAGTTCTGAGCAGTCACGGGGCAATCATTAACCAGGGAGGCCAACGGGCACCAGGTCCACGCACCTGCCTTGCAGGGGAAAGTCATGTGAAATACCACCCTCCAGGAACCAGCGCTGCTCACCGTCCCGGAGAGCTCAGATTTAGTGATAAATGGAAAAAACCCAATCAGCACCTGCAAACAGTAACCCATCGCCTTCTCCCGACATTAAAAAACATGCTGGGAGCAAGAAGCAAGCGCTGCTGCCACCGAGGCATCCCCATCTTGGTGGCTGCCCCTGCGCAACATCTTCCCAGTGGGAACCAGAGCACTCCCAGTTGACAGATTCCCTTGCACCAGCCAGGCTTGCAGGACAAGCCGCATCTCCCCTTTTAGTAGGGATTCATCAATTGACATGTTGTTCCACCAGGCTGGTATTTGCGCCCCATGGCTCCAAGGTCCCCCAAGTCAGAATACCCACGTCTCTTATTGAAAAAAAAAGTTTTTAAAAGTCTGAGTGAGGTTTCAAGAGCAGCCAGAGCCCCTCTTTTGGCAGAATCTACCCATTTATCTGATTTCAATTTTACAAACACGACAGAGGCCGAGTCAGGGGTGAAGCACCCAGCCTGCGCAAATACTGCCCAAATTATTCTGGGTGTGCACGTGGAGGGAGCAGGGAAGGTCCGTGCCCCCCAAGACAGCACAGGGACCCCCCCGCTTCATCCATTTCTAGAAGAGCAGGTACATTTGTCCTCCCATTTTCAAGTTTTCTAAATGCACTGAACCAGTTTTTCTTGTTTTCCTTCAAATTAATGGTCACCACTGAACGGCTGCGGCACACAGAGCATCGCCTGGGTGTTTGCACCAGAAAATGCTGCAGAAATCGTCCTTTGGGGAATGCCCAATTTTTTATACCCACCCCGGCACCTTCCTCTCCTCGATGCCAATGTTGAAATTGCCATCCAGGGCTCCTGGCACAGCGAAGTCCCCGGAACCAACACGGGCAACTTCCAGGAGCCCCCACGTCCCACACCTTTCAGGGATACATCCGTTGTCCTCCCTAAATTGGTGTCTGCAGCCCCCCAGGGTCACCCCCAGCAGGTGGTCGGTGCCAGAGGAAGGAAGAGGAGGATGGAAGAGGAGGAGGATGGAAGAGGAGGAGGATGGAAGAGGAGGAGGACGGAAGAGGAGGAGGATGGAAGAGGAGGAGGATGGAAGAGGAGGAGGATGGAAGAGGAGGCGGATGGAAGAGGAGGAGGATGGAAGAAGAGGAGGATGGAAGAGGTAGGCTAGTCCAGCCCATCAAGCTGTGCCCAGCCATGCCGGGTTTCCACATACATGAGTTTCGTCCTGTTGGAGCAGCATCACGTTAAAGCAAGAATGATGGTGGCACACATCCCCCCGCCTTGCTCTTCCTTCAGGTGTCACCGCCCAGCAGGGCTCAGGGTCTTCACTAGGAAAGCAAATCCTCCATGGTCATGATTTCTGTTCAGGTACCGGGTCACTTACACCCGAAAACCCAACGAAGTGAGGAATTCCTGCCCAGCCACTGGCACCATCCTCATCCTCCTCCAAACACGCCCCCACCACCCTGGCCTGTGCAGGGAGCAAGCCAGGACGTCAGACCCAGATGGAGACAAGCCCCATCCCCTGTCTCATGGGTCCTGGGACGGCAGCAACCCTCCAGCACACTCAGCAAGATTTTAAAATAACTCCAAGGCAAACAAATGCTGCGGAGCCCCTACACATGTAGGGGCTCAGTCCATCAACCTGCACCTAATGACCAGCCCCGTGTTTCGACCTGCTATGGGGCAAAACTTTGAGGCATCTGATTTTTTTCTGTATCTTTCCATATGCCTACAGGGAAGCTCGTTTTAAAATGCTTTAGAAAATACAACTGCTGTGAAATCACCGATTTTGTTCCCTTGCTTTTGGTGGAAGGAAGCCCAAAATGGAGGCTTTGCAATTTCTCAAATACAGAATTTCAGTTCCCAAGAGATTATTAATTTTTGGTTTTAAAAAAAAATAAAAATGCAGCAGAGTTATTTTTTAACGAAAATATTGAATGTCCAAACTGAGTCAAAAGTTAAACATGCCACTGCCAAACTTCTGCAAGGCCCAATTGCTATATTAAGAAAAGAGATCATAAAACAAACAAAACTCCAAACAATCTACGGGCCACGATAGCCAACATCCAACAGCAATACTTCTTTCGCTATGTGTAAATTTCTAATTATAACCACACACACACAAAAAAATTCCCTCCAAATCCAATCGGAATCTTTCCCACCTTGTCCCCAGAGACCAAATTTACCCAATCACAGTTTTAAAAATTATTTCCATATGTTAATTATTTCCTGCAAAAGATTAACTCACTTCTCTTTTGTGTTACAGTAAAATCCATGCAAAAGGCTTGAATTCAGCCCCAGCTGAGCACCAAATTACGGGACTTTTCCATGTTTCAGGCCCAAAATAGATGCTCACAAAGCAAAACACAAACCCAAGCAAAATTCTACCCAGCCAGGTCTGTCCTCACCAGCGACTGCATGACTGGGCCAACGTCTGTTTAAACATCCAGCTGGGACGAGGAGGAACATTTACTGATGCCCACCAAGGAGAGCACGTGAGAACCCTCCTATGGAAAGTCTCTTTAAGGTCCAATTGTTCCTCTGTGCAGATGAAGATGAATACTTGGGTGATCCAAGCAGTTTTGGAGGATCCTGCTCATTCTCCAGCTCTTCTTGCCCTTCAGCTCACGCAACCTTTCTCTCCACTATCACAAACCCAAGCACGCCCTCCAAGCTGGTGATGATCCCAAAACACATCCTCCAGCAGCCTGACCAAGCTGGTACCCAGGAGGACAAGCATCCACTCAAGGGGAATTTTCTTTTTTTTTTTTTTTTGGTGGCTGTTTATCTCAGTCCTGAAGGGCCAAAATGGTCCAAAGCCCTCTTGCCTACCCAGAGATGGGCTGGAACTGGAGAGGAAGGTTGCTGCTTCCAACAGCAGGGAAGTGCTCGGCCGCCTCCGGTTCCATAAACTTAAACCAATCCATAAGACTGTTTGCTTTGTCAATACGAAAGTAGAGCATAAAGCCTTCAGGCACCAGTAAAATCTCGACATCCTTGTATTTATAGTTATGAATAATAAGAGCTTTTCCACAGCACTACAGCAGCAAGGCATAATTCAACAGAAATTCAATTTTTAAAGGATGATGAATTGTGATACACTGAGATTTTTATGCTCCTGTGACTATTAAGAAGCCCATGATATTCATTTTAGTAACGTAAAAATTGAGTATGGCAAAGCATTGTTCACGACTCGGATAAGAGCATCACTACCGGCACCAGCACAGATCGCCATCGCGACCGGGTAGGGGATGGGCGAGTTCAGACGACTCCCAGCCTGTGTCATCGCCGATGTCAGCTGGGAGTTTGGAAATCACCGAGCATCGGCATCTTCCCCAGCACCTCCCACAAGAGGCCACTGTCCCTCTCCTGCGTCACACCACGCCATGCTAATTTTGCAACTCTCCTTTTCCTAAATTCTTTTGCATTTCTTCTTCTGATTCATCAGAAAAATGCTCAGACTGGTTTTAAAGCTTTCTCCAGCCTTCCTCCCAGCCCACCTCCCTGGCAATGTCTCCAGGAGGGTGACAGTCACTCCTGCACAGACGGCGCTGCTCTGCGTGATCTGCTCTCTGCTCTGTTGGTCCATCCTCAGACTCACACCAAAGTTTTGCCCCACTGGGATTTGGCATCAGCTCATTCAAGGTGCCTACAGCACCTCTTCTTAAACCAAGCACTGGGTCTGTGGAGACAAAAGCAAACCCCCCTCTTTTGCTAAATCTCTCCAGCCTGCGAGTCAGTTATCTTCTCCTGTAAAGCATCGCCAGAATTCACCTCCAGAGACTCTGTCCCCTTGGCACAGGACAGCCATCGGGACAAATTGCAGCAGCAGAAGCGATGCCCGGACCGTGGCGGTGCTATCACCAGCTGAAAGGCAGAAAGAGGTGAAGAAACTCTGCAGTGAGCAATCACAGACCATCCCGGGCGTGAGGATGCCTTGGCTTAATTTGATCAGCCGATGGCTGGCTTCTACCCTAAACTACAGGAGTTTCTCTCTCTAATAAAACCCTTCCTACCCAAGCTGTATTAACCACGGAGCTTTCAGCATCCAAATAGAGATGTTTCAAAATTCTGAGACTCTTATCATCACTGGTTTCCAGCAGCAGGCTCTGTACCTACAGCACTTTGTGCCACTTTAAAGGGACCGATTCACCACCTGGCTTCATTCTACCCATCAAGTCAACAAAGCATTTCAGCCCAATGCAGGAAAACAAATGCGTATTCACAGCCCTTCACACCAACCAGTTTGTGCTTAGGTTTGGCACCCTGCTGCCAAGCTCTTTCTTGCCCTAGGGTCTTATTTAAACCTCAAGATCAGGCCCCGGGGCTGACTCCTGGCACCGAATCGCGTGTTTGCAGCACGGGGTAGGGTCAGCTGCTTGCCATGAACATGGGAGGACGCACACGCCCCGCAGCACCCTGATCCCTGCTCCAGCACCTGAACCCTCCCATCTCATTCTGCCTACACCCAGCAGGGCCGAGCTGTCCATCCCCTCCGCAGCCGGGCATCGGCCAAGGGCGGCCACGTAGGTGCAACCTGTTCAGAGCACCACCGGAGAAACCCTGAAATGGGTTAAACAAGGAGAGGCAGACACGGGAGATACAGTCCCTCCATTCTCCAGCTTCTCATCTTCCTCCCACCCATACCCACGGGATCCCACTGCCCACCCTCTCCCCGGCTGTTTTCACAGCCCCCTGCCCCAGAGCCTGGGGAGGAAGGTCTCACACCTCCAGCAAGCCCTGCTCCCCAAATCCACACAGACACACTCAACTCTCACGCCCCTCTAAATCCCATCTCAAGGATTTTCAACTTACCAAGCCTTTTATTTGACTTCAGTGGCCTTTGGAAAAGGCTCGCTGAGCCTCTCAACGCTGCTCCACAGCACTCGTGGCTCTCGTCTAACAAAACCTTTTGTAGGCAACACGCTGGTCCGACAGCGGGGCAGCTCTGCCCGAAAGCCTGGTCTGCTGCAGGCTCCCACGGGGGACGCATGACCCTGCCCACACCGGTCAGACGTTACCCGACCACGTTATTCCCCACGCAAACACCGCGAGGTCTGCCTAGAGAAGCAACTGACTCCTCAACACCAGCCGTAAAGGGAGAAAATTCATTAGGGAGGTGGATTTAACAACTCTCAAAGCTGTTCAACCGATGGGTGCATGGCTGGAGGTAGGTAACTCATTCCTGGCCACCAACACCCCAGTGGGCACAGAGCTGACCCCCACGCGCGCCATCCCCTCTGTGACACTGGCAGCAGTGTTTCGGTTGAGTACCAACAGAGGTCTTTGAAACATGGATCTAGGCAGGAGCTGTAGAAACACCTAAAACCTCCCCCACCAGTTTCCAGCCATTCCATACAGGAGCTGTAGTGACCACACTGATTGTCCCTGCTGTCACTAGCCCAGGGGACAGCCATGCCACCTCCACGCCCAAGCATTTCACGGATATGAAACAGCTGGGGCCCATCCATCTGGGAAAATATGCCTGTGACCACGAGCAGGGTGGGGGGACATCCATCCCTTCATCCCCTTGGACTATTCCCAGGTCCAGCTCCTCCTCCTCGGACTCCTTTCAGAATCCTGAACAAGGACTGGGGTTTTGATGGACATCCCTACCACGTCCCATGTGCCAACAGGTCGGGTCACAAGGAAACAATATCACAGACTTTCAACGTAGCTGGAGCTTCCAAACAGCTCACAGTCCAGCCATGCTCCTCCATAACAAAAAAGATGGGGAAAATAAAATAATGAAGAAATGGTCGTTACTGTGTGAAGTTGCCAGACCAAAGGGAGAGACTCCCATACCAACAACAGATACAACGAACACACCTCAGCCAGAAAAATGTGAGGAAAGAATTCAAAATAATTTTTCTGCAGGTGTGAACACCCTGTGCCAACCTGGCTAAAAATGTCTTTGCAAGATGTTCAGCCTGTATGTCTTCATATGGGAAAGGAGAAAGAAAACCAGCCTTGTCACCCAGTCCTGGCATTCCTTCCTGGTGAGATTTACGGCTTTGGTTGAGAAAGATAACTATTGCAGTGTAAGAGACTTCTGCAGGGCTTACTATTGCACAAGATGTTGATTCCAAAAAAAAATCAGCCCTAGAAGAGAAATCAACATAAACACATACTAAATGCACTAAAAAAATAGCTATTTGATAAATTTTGAAAACTAACTGTAACAGGAGAATCCTTATTTCCGCCAAGAGAAAGCAATCCCTGAAGGGATTCGGTATCTACCAGTGATTTACAAGCAGCCAGAAAGTCATTCCCAGTCATGTCTGCAGAGACATTAACTTAAAAATTAGTTGCACATAATGAAAGAGGACAGGTCACTAATACAATGCCATCTGGATCGATGGGCGTGCTGGACTCACTGACACAAGATGCATTTTTATGCAGCCAAACACAAGATTGTACAACTAGAAAAACAAAAAACCAGTAAAACATGCAGCAGAAGGACCGTATCCTGGAAGAACAGCTGGGATGGTGCAGACCAAAGGGAGCCCTGCTGCCCACATAAGGCTATGGAGAAGGAGTTCAAGGGTGTTCAGAAGAGGATGACGAGGATGTGCACCGTACCAACACCACCAGGGACATTGTTATCCTGTGTTGCTGCCATTTCTCATGCAACAATGACAAATGAGATGGGACAGAAAAAGGCACATCCACCACCCAACCCCTTGTATCCTACAGCCGGTATCCGAAAGTGCTCCTTGTTGACTATGGACATGGACACCTAAACTGGGAGAGACCAATACCATCTCCATGGTCACCTAAACTGGGAGAGACCAATACCATCTCCATGGTCTTGAAATCAAGGTTCCAGACCTCTTCCTAAAGACAAACTTTGGACCAAACAAAACCCATGGGCTTGACTCTGGAGTTGCCACCCTGGGCAGCGCAGGAGGCTGTGGATGGATGATGATGAGCCTTTCCCTCCTTGAAAGCGACAGGTCCATGAAAGGTGGGCAGAGCATCGTCTGGAGTCACACTGGAGCCATTCAGACATCAAAGCCAGACCCATCTTCCTCAGTCCTTCCTGGACTGGAGGACTGCAGTCCAAGAGCCTGTTTATTTCTGCTGAATTAGTCAGATGGGTTCCTGTCACAAACAAAGCTAATTCTCCAGCAAATTTTATCGCATCTAACAAAAATCTGCACAGCTTGGACTCGGGGATCCTGACTTACCGTTGCAGGACTCAAGGAAAGAAACAAGGAACAAGGTGGCAATTATTTTCTTCCTGCTTTACATCTTATAAACCCCTTTTCGTCCTTGGCTGCCCAATTTATTTTTTATTACTGCCCTAGATGGCAGCTCCAGAAATGAAACACTTAACCTCTGCAAGTTGCTTCTCTTAATGAATACGCAGCAGTTTGCTATTCATTACATCCAAAAGGAAAAGCCAAATCTGTTTCTGCTGCATTAGCCAGCGTGGCTGTTAAGCACAGCGCGGAGAGTAGCCATGGCGACCTTCTCGGAAAGGGAGACTGGACTTTTCCAAAGGCTATTGTCAGAGCTAAAAAAAAAAAAATTAAAAAAAATAGAAGCAACTTTTTTATTATGATTTATTCCTACTTTGGAAGAAAATTCAACACCAGTGAAAAATGGCAGACTGACAGCAATGAAGGAGTTGACCCACAAACGGAGCACGATATACTCAAGGTGCTGAGAGTTTATTGTCAGGGTATCTCAACCCTGACCTGGAAATAACCACCTTGATAACGACACAGCTACTGATTTCCTCGTACACGGAAATCCCCAGCACCTCTGCCAAGTCTGGCAGAGTTGGCTGATGCCCAACTGCTTGCTTATCTACAGCCTACAAAATATTTGGTCAAGTCTACCAGAATAAAGCCACTTTGAAGCTACGAGATTCTATTTTCTTCTACCCTTAGAGGAGAAGGCCAAGGCAAATGAAGATAGCTTCTAAGGAAACAGGGCTCCAGAGGCTCAGGTAAACCTCACTCAATCACTCCAACCACTCACAGCTATGAGAAACACCAGTCGAAATGTGCCTAAAACACCCTGATGTCTCCCAAACACTAGTCATTATTGACAACTTTGATGTGAGCAGATGAAGTTATTTCTCTTCAGTTCTTGTGCTGGGAAATCTAAGACACATTCTACAACTTGCCCAGAGCTGCAGAAAAAAAAAA
>VZTO01027775.1:8366-23578 GCA_013400615.1 Syrrhaptes paradoxus
GTTGTTCAAACACTTCTTGACATTGCTTCCCCACGGAGCTTGCTCTAGTGCTTGACCACACTCTTGGTGAAGAACTTTCTCCTAACGCCTACTCTGAACTTCCCCTGACACAGCTTTAAGCCATTCCCTTGTGTTCTAGCACCAGACACCAGAGAGAAGTGATCGGTACCTCTTTCTCATCAGGGAGTTGTAGACAGCCATGAGGTCACCCCTCAGTCTACTCTTCTCTAAGCTGAACAAACCTACTATCTTCTGCCCCTCCTCATAAGTCACGTTCTCTGGTCTTTTCACTGTCTTCGTTTCCCTCCTTTGGACACATCCTAACATACCATTTGCACAGCTGCCTCCCAGATGAAGTCCAGTGCTGTAGGTCACCCAAAATGTTAATGTAAAGCTGAGGCGGCTTCTCAAAAATCTTCAGACCAAAATACGAGGTTTACCTCCAAAACATGGTTCTCAGACACTCAGATTTCTGGCTCCAGGGTCATTGCCTTGCCACCTCAGGAGCAATGGGCTGATCCATATCTGCTGAAATGCTCACCCTAGAAATAGGAGTTTAGCACCACTATACAACTGTTAAGGAGCAAGTAGAGATTTTAAGGAAGATACTGATGTATTTCTAAAGGCTTCCTGTTCCACACTATGCCAAGAAGGTGCTGAACATTCCAGATCATCAGAGAGATGTTCCTAAGCACAAAGCACAAGAAATTAAGCCTAGAGGCAAAGGGGATGGAGATAACTATGACAAGGATACTAACCAACAGAAAAGGATCATAGCTGAAAAAAAAAAAAGAAAAAAGAAAAAGAAAAAAGGTAGAGANTTATAGAATAATTCTTTCTAATGTCTACACAGACTTCTTTTTTAGTACTGTTATCAACTTTCATCTGACTGGGGAGTTTTTCAAGTCTTTGGAGAGCACACCAAATAAATCTCTTTGAAATTTATGTATTTCAGAGAAGGCTGCATATACCTACTGTTTCCCACAAGTGATCTGTCAGTGTCTTAGCTGAGACTTCACTTGACAGAGCCTCAAATAAACTTTCTGTGTACTTAGAGTCTTTCAAGTTCCAGAGCTTAGAAGATCCTGTGATACATCCCTGCTCATTAGTGCTGCTATATTCCCGGTTTCACAGTTCACATTCCTTCCTTCCATAAAACTCTCCAGCTGGGTCTTGAATTGCCTTCATCACCTTTTTATTTTTATTAAGTGGGCAACTTTATTCTGTTGATGAATTTATCTTTGGGGCAAATTTGTTATCATTACATTATTGGTTATTTATAAGTAGAAAATGTTTTTATACCTGTTATCCAGAAGCTATCACTATTCTCTTGGAGAAGCTTTAATTTTCTGCCAAGTTTTATTCTAGTTTTTCAGGCATTCTGACAACAGTAACTCATAATGAAAAATAAAATAGTATTGTCTTAATTTCTATCTTTATTCGATGGAATTTCTAGGTAAATGCTTTCACATTTTAATAATTCTTCTCTACATTCTTTGTGATTTTATTCTGTAAAAATAAGGGAGGGGAGTTTTGCTTTGTTTAGCTTTGCTGGGGTTTTTTTAGGCTGGAAATACAGTACAGCACTGAGGCACTTCTAAAGCAGTGATAATTTCCTGAGATGGGAGAAATATTGAAGCTAGTCTTTCTGATGGCTTTACACATAATAAGAAGAAATTGTACATCAACAAGTAGCTCTTATGTTTTAGAACACGTTGTTAGAGGTATGTCAGCATTATTGTCTCAATCAGTAGTATTCAATTTACTTCATAGTGAAATTGCTGAAATTTGAGTCCCAAATCTTCAGCTTTGTTCAGATTTGTTATCATTTTACTGAAATAGGAGACAACTCATCTTTCAGTTTGTCTCTTCACTCAGACGATTTTTGGAGGTAAAAAGTGGGGAGAGGGCAGGTGGTGGTAACCCAGAAAATCATCACTGATAGAGCAGATGAACAGACTTCCAGGCAATGGTATGTGTGCAGAGCTGATATGCTAAAACAGAATGGCCAACAACAGTATGGATCTATTTTGTAACACCCTTAACAGCTACATTAGGGTATAAATGCAAAGGATTATCATCTCTGTATATGAAGTGATAAGTAGTGGTAATAACTCACAAAGTGTGTTGCTAATGAACAAGTTTAGTAAAGTTTTATATTCAGTTTCAGCAGTTCCGCATAATTTAGTTTTCTTATTTTTCTTTCTTTCTTATCTCAACACCCCCCCCCCCCAAATCAAATCAAATGCACACTAAGGCTCCTTTATACCACCCCGAGAGAACTTTTTTGTGTGTGTGTTCCCCATCCAGGGGGCATGAAATATAAGATTTAAACTAAAAATATGAAATGTGTTGCAGTCTTGTCACTTTTTGGTTTTAATGTGACTTGAGGAAGAAACTCACACCCTTCAGTGTGTCCATTTTTTATGTGTCTTTTAAAGGCTTAAATGCTATGTTCTCTTACATACACAGAGTCAATTAGCAAGATTTAATAATTCAGTCAAGTGATATATTAAATGTCATACTTTATTTTTTATAGCTTAGCCAGATGGTATTACAAAAAAGTATGTAAAACCAGCTAGTATTACACCTGCCAATTTTCCACACTTCCCAGAAGGATAAATTGACTTTTTGTTCAGACAGGATATCAGAAAAAAAGTCAGCCTTAACCATTTTAATGCAGAGCTGGAAGAACTTTGGACAATATTTGAACATGAATATGAGAAATATCTTAACCTTGGTTTGGCACATACCTTCTACTTGTTTCCTTGAAAATTTTGCTAAAGGGTTGTTTTTTCCTTAAGAGCTGATATGAGATCAGCAAATTGTACTTGCTGAAGAAATGGATACTGGATGAACTCTCTCGCAGATATTGGAGTCAACAGCAAGAATAAAACTTGAATTCTTGTGGAAACATTGTCTGGTAACCTGTGAACTTTTAGACTTCAAAAATTCCAGAGGGAGAAAAGACCTTCAATTCAGCATTGAATTTTATGCCAGTTTAAGACTGATTCACCCTACCCAGCTCTTCTTTTTCAGTGTTTTCTATCAGCAAAGGTCAGTCTCTCTACCCTCATTTTGCTGATGAAAAATAATGAGGCACAGAGAGATAGAAGTGACTTGTCTAAACCCATCCAGCAGGTGAAGGTAGGTTTGGAGCCTGAGTTCAGAAGGTCCAGCACTGCCAATTTGTCGCAACCAAGTTGCAAAATAGACTGCTTGAATTCCCCAAAGTTTCTTACACTTACAATCTTTCTAATGACAAAAAAAAACCCACATCTGAATACATTGGCAAGGATTTATTACTAGTCTAAAGTCTCAAAAGTCTAATCAGAGTATTACTATTTGTACAGTTATAATGATGTTAAAACTGCCAGTTCAAATTATATGCATTTAAAATTATATGTGCATGTACAGGCTTCTTTACCTTCTTCTAATGTCATACTTGCTCTTCCCCTGCTCTTCTGGGTCCTGCTCTCAATGGCTTCAGACTGGAGCTGGGCTGGAGGGCATTATAGTCAGTCTTTATCAACCTCAGTCCCTTGCCAGGAGAATTCTGTTGTTGACAGCTTCTTACTCTTTGCTATTGTATTCTTTGGAGTCATTTTTGTGGTTTTCCTAACTTGCTCTTATACACTCTAACATGCTTTTATGCTTTTGCTAGCCTTATTCTTTTTTTTTTTTCTGATGTGGAAGTCCATATTACATTTTAATTTGATATATAAAGTGAGTTTTACCCAGCTTCCAGGTCTGAACTCCTTTGTTAACCAGTAATTGTCTACTCGTGTTATCTTGGTGCCCTCATCCTTTGTGTTTTCAGGGTGTCTGCCATCATCCCGTACATGCTGTCCTCTATGCTAAATGCTTCTATAAATAAATTAACAACAAAAGGAGGGCTAAGGAGAATCTCCATCCTTTATTGTATGTGGAGGGAAATACAGTGACAAAGGATGAGGAAAATATTGAGGTGTTTAATGCCTTCTTTGCCTCAGTCTTTAACAGCAAGGCCAGTTGTTCTTGGGGTACTCAGCTCCCTGAGCTGGAAGACAAGGACAAGGAGCAGAATGAGGTCCCCGTAATCCAAGGGGAAATGGTTAGCGAGCTGCTAAACCATTAGACACACACAAGTCTACTGGGCCAGACGGGATCCACCCAAGGGCACCGAGGGAGCTGGAAGAAGTGCTCACCATGCCCCTTTCCATGATTTATGGATGCTGCAATAATACAGGATATGTCACACCCTGCAATTGCATAAAGCCAGGTAAAGNAACTTGCTCTTATACACTCTAACATGCTTTTATGCTTTTGCTAGCCTTATTCTTTTTTTTTTTCTGATCTGGAAGTCCATATTACATTTTAATTTGATATATAAAGTGAGTTTTACCCAGCTTCCAGGTCTGAACTCCTTTGTTAACCAGTAATTGTCTACTCGTGTTATCTTGGTGCCCTCATCCTTTGTGTTTTCAGGGTGTCTGCCATCATCCCGTACATGCTGTCCTCTATGCTAAATGCTTCTATAAATAAATTAACAACAAAAGGAGGGCTAAGGAGAATCTCCATCCTTTATTGTATGTGGAGGGAAATACAGTGACAAAGGATGAGGAAAATATTGAGGTGTTTAATGCCTTCTTTGCCTCAGTCTTTAACAGCAAGGCCAGTTGTTCTTGGGGTACTCAGCCCGCTGAGCTGGAAGACAAGGACAAGGAGCAGAATGAGGTCCCCGTAATCCAAGGGGAAATGGTTAGCGAGCTGCTAAACCATTAGACACACACAAGTCTACTGGGCCAGACGGGATCCACCCAAGGGCACCGAGGGAGCTGGAAGAAGTGCTCACCATGCCCCTTTCCATGATTTATGGATGCTGCAATAATACAGGATATGTCACACCCTGCAATTGCATAAAGCCAGGTAAAGGAAATGTAGGCAACAGTCACCTGGTGATCATACAATTGCTGTTACAGCTAAACAAGCTAAAAACAAATCTCCAGGCAGGCCCAGACAAGTTCAGGAGCCCGTGTTGTGAGCTTAACACAAAGTCTATAGCCTGCTGTAAGAACCTGTAACACCACATTAACTGGCTTGTACAGCTACCATGAGCCCCTGAAATGTGGAGTTCACTTAAGAAGATGAAGATGAGACTTTGCTTAACAACCTGGGGCAAAACAAGAAAAGCAGGCTATCTAGCATAGGCTGTTGGTGCAAGTGAAGAAGGATAGAGATCAGTAAAGACAAGATGAAATGGTGTTGTCAGTGTCATCACTTAATAGCACCCCTGAGAGTCCAGGCAAAAGCAGAAATCTTGTAAGATACATGGCACTAATGAGAGCCACGATGGTAATTTAAAGTAGTTCAGTGTCACTCTTATTTTGGACAACAAATTCATAAATGACAAAGTTACAATTGCAACAACTTCCCAGCATTGTCCTAGGTTAGCATGGTACATCCTATGGCACCTACAACATTCACAGAACTCTTACTATTTTGTTCTTCGTTTAGCTAAGAATATTGCATTTTATCCAGGTCATTTTTAAAGATCCGACTTCCATGATATTTAATTCATACCTTATATCCAACTCTGGGTATTGAGTAAAAAGGCTTATTTAATTATAGTGCAATCTTTTGCCTTTTTTCTTTTTTTAGTACCAATGCATGATGATGCCATTCAGAGGATTCATAAATGTAAGGTCTCTGATTAAATATTTGCCTGAATAATTCATAGTCAAACAAAACAATTTTTGATATTTTAGATGACTATATTACTAATTTGGGAAAAAAATTGTCTCAAGATCATTCTGAAAATAATTCTAATTTCATTTGGGTGAAATATATAGAGACTCAAAGACGGTTCATCTTGTAAATGATGTGTAGTTTTCTGTTTAATATATTTATAGCAAGCACAAAGATGTAAGGCATATCTCAGAGATGTTCATTCAGCTGCCGAAAGAAAAAAAAAGTTGCTTAAGTAGGATCCTCCATAGGTATTAACTCTAAGTGCTCATAGAAGTATTTAATCTTGCCACGTACAACTGTGATTTGGAGACTGGCCTCTCTTTTCCCAGCTCCAAACAACGCACCACCCTGCCATGTAGCTTGGGTGGGAGGGCACCTCTCGTGCCCAGCTGTTTCAATAACATCTAACCCAACTCGCAACAGAACATTATGCTCACTGTGGCACATTGCTACCTGACAGACATGTCATGCTTCACCATGCCACGCCGCACCGTGTCGTGCCAGGCAGTAGTGGTCTGGGACCTGAAGCTTTAAGTCTTTTTTCTCTGAACCAGAGTTACTGCCCCCTTATTGCTCCGTGGACTGTCAGCTTATGGGGGCATGAAGAAAGGAATATGTTGAAAGAGTTTATTTCTGAAAGGGTTTCACATCCAGGATGAGAAATATCTTCAAATGTCTAAGTGTTGCTGAGAAGAAAATGTTTTCTTTCCCAGTTCTCTCTCCTTTTTCCATCTTGCTTTTAAATCTACCTGTGAGTTTTATTTGCCTTCCATTCAATTTTCTCTAAGCCTTACTCACCATTCGGTATCCTGAATGCAAATTCTGCAATATCCTGAGTGTGAAGAGGGATAAAATGGTATAAAATATACCCTTTGGTACTTTCACTTCTCTGACAGACTTTACCTTTCCTTCCCGAGTGACAGAAAGGATCCTTTCAAATTTATTTTCCCAGTTGTGAAAGCTATTGTATATCAGGCACACTAAGCTGCTTACTCCTCAGATTTCTTTAATAGTAAAGGAAACTTTAAAAGAGACCTAGCCATCCACAGATGGCTGGTAAAGACAGCAGAGGTTAGAAAAGAATCAAAAGCAGTTATAACAGAATAAATCTAAAATAATGAAACAAGCAGAATAAGATAATAGTAGGGGAATGAACAGAGCAGGTGAAGAATTACTCCATCTCTTCTCCATGAAGGAAACTGACAGTAGAATAGAAATAATCTTCTATAACAAAAAATGTGCTCACATTTTTTAATGAAATATAAAAAAGAAAAATGCATAATAAAAGATTGTTAGACATCTAGAAAAAAACAACCAGAAGGGAAAGATTGAAAGAGCTGAGATAGCTTAGGCAAGGGAAGACTAAAGGGAGATGTGGGAATAGTCATGAAGTACGTAACAAGCAGCAAAAACATGATAAAAAAATATGTTCCTAGGTGAGTAAGACAAGAGTAATGGGGTTAATCTGCAGCTGGGGATAACTAAGTTAGGAAAAGGAAAATGAAACATCACTGGAGACAGTTTGAAGACAACATTCTTGGTAGTACTTACTTCCCTTGAAGTGTTGAATTTCAGCCTATATAGCCTCCTGAAGTCTTTGTTAGCCTTATATTCTGTGATTCCCAGGGACAGCAGAGATTTCCAATGCAAAGAGACCATTTGGCTGCTAGCCTGTTTCACAATCAGATTTGAAGGAACTTCTTTTCTTAAAGAAATTCTGCCCTGTTTTACCTAAGACTACATTTTTGTTCCTAAAATCCTTGAAACCACAATGCATAGCTAGTGACAGCCAAAGCTAAAGGGTTTCAAAAGGTGAAGTGGGACATTTCATGCCCTTTCAGTGGCTGCTGAGGCTGTGCTCTCTTTGCACATTGTCATAGTTTTTCAAGGCCACCAGACAGTTTTTTGTTAAACACCTGGTGGGCTGAGGCAGGGACAGGGAGGGTTTCACTCACCACTTAGGATGTTAGATTTTTAATACTTGTTCATTCTGAAAATCATATTGGGCTTTTCTGGGGAAGTGAAAACAAGGAACAAATGCTTTCTGTAAACAAACAAGTGTCAGGAAATCTATAAGGAGATTTACTAATTTATGAATTTTCTGTGGATTCTCTTACTTCCCTTATCATTAATAGCACAGTAGGAACTGCATTAACAGTAAATACCAAAGAGTTTTTTTCCTCCACCAATCAGTATTTATAATATTTTTCTGGTGTATAGAATTCTCAGCCTTAATTAAAACAAAACAAAGAAAAAAGAAGCCCTAGGGTTTATAAAAGTGTCTAAGAGATCCATTGGGGTTATTTTTGTTGTACCATCACCTCCAAAGTTTGCCGGCTGAGCCCTGGAGGACACAACAGCAGAAAACTTGTTCACATCCAGCGAGGAGCTAGTAACTACTGGTTCAGTAAATTCTCTTGCAGCAGCATGATCCGCTTGGGGAGGACTGTCCTTGCTCTTTGTACAGATGTAATTTCATGGTATTTGTGTATCTCTATCAAATTGATGTCACATGGAATATTTGGCTAGTGCCATTGAAGTCTGCCTGATTTTACAGCTCAACTGCAACTTTATTTCCTGGGGTTTTACTTGGTTTTACCTTACATTTATTTTATATTTGACTTTGTGTTAGTATAGCATCTCCCAGAGTTATACTAAAGCATTTGCAATATTTTGCTGCCTAATACTTAAATTGCAATTTGTTCTAGAGCTGAAGCCTACAGTGAATTGTAGCTTTATAGAGGTCTGGGATCCACATTATCAATACTCCATTTTCACACCCAGAAGGGAGCTGTTTCACTTTAATATTCATTTAATATTTAACTGGATGATCCTTTCCTCTTATTTAAAAAGGAACATTTCCCCAGATATCAAAGTTCATTCACATTGTTAAACCAGACTGAGCAACAGTGTGTTTTACCCAGAGCCACACTGAAACTCTTCGGCTAAATTTAGACTTGTAAATTAAATATGTCTATGGGTGTTCTCTTGATTTAAAGCCAACTGCCAGAGAATTATTTGTGTCCGTGCTAAATCTGTGCCTGACTTTGCAAAACAGCATGGTCAGAGCTAAGCAGCCAGTGGAAACACCGGTCCCAGTGCTGCTTGCTCCAAGGCTGGCAATGGTCAAGGACAGTCCTCGGAGACCCCAGCCAGATCTGTTCCAGGGACTGCTCTGGTAACTGAACACTACAGACAATCACGTTCAGGGCTGATCAGCATTTCCTGGCTCCTTTTTTGTGGATTAAACAGTAATGAATACCATTTCATGAATTTATTAATGTTCTAAATTTTCCTTAAAAATTCTGTCCTTTATGGATAACAGGATCAGCAGCTACAGGAGCAAAGCTTTTTCTCTCCGTTAGGATTTGCTCTCAGGGAAGTGCTGGAGGTGACTGAAATTTTGGACCAACACACATTACACCTGAACAAGCCCTAAAAAATTAAAAGGGGAAGGTATACAGAAATATCCTGACTTACTCTAAACAACACTAATATAAAAGACATTTTCAAACACTTTTTTTTTCAAAAATAAATTTTTATTTTTTTGCTTCACATGACGGCTTATATTTTCTGAGCTAGGTATTATGTGTAGCTACAATTCTTCACTGAAAGTGATTCAAATAAACCCCTTCTTTTCATTTATTGCATTCACTGCAAATACAGACTTCTGTGGTGTTAATTAGTATTTACATCAATGAAAATTGAATTGGATTCTAATTTCATATCAGTCAATGAAAATTTATTAAACTTGAAAAGTTCTGGCTTGATATCAGAATGCGTTAAGGAGCTGGAAGGCTTTATTTAGCAAATTTGTTCTGATTTCTAATCCTTTTTTACAATAGATGAACACAATTTTCTCTGCTAAATGGAGAGTTAAGCAGTACCTTCAAGTGTTAAAGAGCAACACTGAGTGTATGTCATAGCTTTCAGTGTCATCTTATAATGAGAATATTTTCCAAATTGTTCAAATAAGGTATTTGATGGAATTTGTTACTAATCAGTATGTTACTTTCCTCTTCTCTTCTATGGTTTTTTTACAATTATTTTATGTCACCTATGTGGAATCATCCAACAACTGCACCAAGGTAGGACAAGAAACTGTACAGGTGTCTCCACCAGTCCCAGCAGCTGAGTAAATAAAAAGTCATTTCATGCTGAATGTTCAGAGCAGGGGGAAAACGATGCAGAGAGAAAACATCAAGGAAGCGAAGGAAAACCAACAGCTGAGCGATAGCTCCCCTGTGTATTTGTCCATTTTACATTCATATGAAAGTTGTACTTTTTTTCTTTCTCTCCTGCTACCTTTTAATAGTTTTCTGATGCTAATCCTAAAAATTTCCTCATTTTTATTGATCATCTGACAGCTATAGCTTTGCTCATTAGTCTTCCAAAATCATGCTATAAACCCAGCAGATTCCAGTAAAAATGCACATATATTTCATAGCCATCACCGGCACACACTCATCTGATTCATCAATGCACTTTGTGAAAGGGTCTTTCTTTCATATCTGCCCTTTTGACCCCTTAGAGAGCTGCAATAACATCAGTAATTTCAAAATTTTATTTTTCCTTACTGATCCTTCTACTGACTATTGGTTAATCCCAGCCAATATTCGTATTCACACGTCCTCCAAATATCACGATGGGCTTTAAACCCATTTAAGATCCATGTTCTTTACCCAGTTATGAGGGCAATGCTCAGGCCACAGCATAGTCCCTTCCCCAGGTACCTTAATGCACAACACAGCACTTTATCTGATGATAAAACTGACACTACATGCACCCCTCACCAATGTAATAAAAGGCAGCAAATAAAAATAAAAAAAGGAACCCTTTCTGTCCCATTGCAGAGAGCGTAAGAACGAATGAACCCAAAATCATAAAAAGATGCTACAGACTGGAAAACAGGAAAACTCTGCTAGAAGCAAATATAATAGAAAATTAAAAAACACTTTTCTAGGAAGGCTGGAAAATTTGTAACATTGTCTTAAATCAAGTAGGATAAAAATCTGCCTGGAATTGCACAGGCATAGGGAAACCTTCCTCTGAAGGTGAGGGCAAATTCAGACACCACTTATGGTCCTGTCCAGATATTTCCCTACCATTCGATATCAGATCTGTCCTTCTCTAAACTGCCACCCGTTAGGACACTGAAATTGATATGGCAAAATGAAAAAGTGGAAATTGTCTCCTTTCGTGCACCAAAGCCAGAATTACCCTTCCTTTCTAGATCAATTTTAGAATGACTGCAGTGAACACAGAGTCAGTAGTTAGAAGAGGTCGCTTGATCTACAGCTCTGAATAACGCATAGGCTGGCACTGACCGAACCGCGAACCTTGGATGGCACAGCGCACAATCCTGTTGGGAGGTCTTACGTTAACAAGCAAAACCTCATCTTGTGTCTAGTGTGGTTACTTCATATCATCTCTTTGGCTTTTAATACTGACAGAAGGCTCAAAAGAAAATATCAGCTTGAAACTCGGAAAATCCCCGTTATTAAAATATAATTTCCATGACACTTCTTGCCCTATAATTCTGCTTTTTTTTACAAGAATTCTCCTTGAAAACTCTGTGTTACAAATCTTGCAACTCCAAAGCACTTATTTGTGGCATTCACTGTTCTTTATGCCTTCCCACACTTTTTCACTAGCTCTTTGGAGTTGTAATAGGGAACTCCATCAGAAGATCATAGTTTAATGAACCTGGAGGTCAAACAATATTAGTCTGTTGCCTTAAAAGTAGTATTTTAATAAAATCATGCTGCACCACTGGGATCAGAATTCTTTCCAGACCAGCTATTTAAATTAGCATGGTTTTTAAGGGTACACTGAACAGATTTTATTCACTGAGCCTATCAATTTAATATTTTTTCAAAGGCTAAAAATGCCTTAACTCATGTTTATCAAGGCTTTAGATTAAGAAAGATTGGCAATTATATTTGCTGAAGTTCCTGTTAATGCTCCCACCTTAAGTAACTGGAGTAGAGTAAATGCCATATGGATGAAATCCAGTTTCTCCTTATTATTAGAGTTCTTGGCTGGTTATTATGTAAACAACTTAATAAATACACATAACATGAATCACCCTGGCTAGTCATTTGGCCAACAGTAAAAGCCCTGTAGTAGTTCATACTGTCGTCAAAGCTGTTGCTAAGTGAATTGGCAAAATCACAATGTTTGACCTCCAGAAGCCCATCATAAAAAATCGCAGCAACATACTTTAACCTGACACATCAAAAAATCACACAGCAGACCTCAAATATCTGCTGCCTAGATTTTCTGATGGGCTCTCTGAGTGCAAGGAGGGAGGCTATAGCCACAAGCTAGTTACTTATATCTGACTTTAAGGAAAGACTCGCCCCAAAAAGAGTAGGATGTCCCTGCCCTCAGTCAGCTATCACAGAAGCCAAATATACCAGTGAGTTTTTTTCCCCAGACACCAAAGGAGAGTTTTTTCAAAGTCCACTGAGGTCAGTAGGAGTAATAATTTTAAGAATTCAGCAGGCTTCAAATAGGTTTCTTATCAAGAGTCTAATTAAGCCTGTACACTTATTATCATGTAGAAGAGCTTCTCTTCATAGTAACACATTATAATTGGGGTAGTTGCAGTTTTTAATTTATTCTTGAGGCTATTAGCTGGCAGCCAGGAGGAAATGTGGGAGTAGCAAATATGGAAGGGTAATAGGTTTTGTCTCTGAAAAAGGCTTTGAGACTTTAAAATGCTAGTTTGAACTAGTATCTTGCTATTTTTTCTTTACTTCTACACAATGCCACCTCCCTAAAAAAAATGAAAGTTAATTAATAAATTAACATCTTTTTTGATGAAATATTAACATTAAACTCGCCACAATTAAACAAATCCTTCAACTCTTAGCTCGTGCCTCTCCCAAGATGAGTTTTGATAAACCATTTGCCAGAAAGCACCGATTCAGTCAGAAATTTGTTGCCATGCTTTAGCAGCCAACAAGTGCTCCTCAGACCACCATGGATCACAGATAAGGGTATCTGTTTTAAAAGCAATGTCCACCTGAACAAGAGAACAGACTGTTAAGGCAAGGCAAGGCTTTACATCTGGTACATCTGGAAGGCTTTACCTGGCCAGGTACAGCAGACATGAGAATTCCCTGTGTGGAAAACTATCACGTATCTCAGATTTATCTCTTACGTACATTTTTTTCCAGCACGGTGCTGTTCCTACTAGCACAGAAATAAATCTCCCTTCCTTTTCTTCCCCCAACAGCCTCTCTTCAGCAGTGTATTCTTTACTCTTGTAGAGAATACAAGGGATTTACCTGAATGTCTCGGTCTTTTTACGTTAGGATATGGAGACTACTTGGAAAATTGAAGGGAGCAATTCTTGTCTTTCTTCAGTGTATCAAGTTTGTCTCCAGGATGACCTGAATCTGTGCAAACACATTAGATTAAACAGAGACAACCCTGAAAGACTTTTTGCACACATAAGAATATTTTTTTCTGTATGTTGTTTGTGGTTCTAAAACCCCCACGAGCAGCTGAGTCCCCAGTCCTAAACTACAAGCAAGGGCTGAGCTAAGGTCAAGAGTTTGTTAAAGGAATGGTGAGGAAACATTTTAATGTCTAGTTCTGGGCCCCTCAGTTCAAGAAGGACAGGGAACTGCTGGAGAGAGTCCAGCGCAGAGCCACAAAGATGATGAAGGGAATGGAGCACCTCCCTTATGAGGAAAGGCTGAGGGAGCTGGGTCTCTTTAGCTTGGAAAAGAGGAGACTGAGGGGTGACCTAATGAATGTTTATANTGCAACATGAGAAAGGATGGTGTTTCTTTTGGAGGTTTCACTCATATTGGCAGTTGCAGAGTTTATTGCAAATGGTGAGAGTCCAGGACACAATAATGCTTGAGCACACCCACAGCTTTTAAACAGAAAGGATATTCAGAGTCGAAGTGAACCAAATGACTTTGAAAAAAAAGGGTTATTATTAAAAAATTTAAGAAAAACAAACTCGATTTTTAAACTGATGCGCAGAATGTTATCAGGTTTCCTCCATGTAGTATTTTGTTGAAGAAACCTTGTATTGTGTTTAGAATGCTTATCATGTTGGCCAACAAAGCGTTGAAATGGAAAATCTATAACTGTCCAGCTCAGCCACGCATTTTCCGTGTATGTGTATGATCTATTGATACTACCTCAAATCTTCGTCTTTTGGAAACTATTTGTTTTGCTTTTCTTCTGACAAATATCAAATATTTGTCTTGGAATATTGAGTGCTTTTTGGTGTCTGCAGATCTTCTTGTCTCGTGAACTACATTGAAATTGGTCTTTGGTTCATATATTTCATGTATTACTGCCTAGAAAAATGAACTTTTTGCCTAGATTTATCATACTGGGGTAATGAGCTATGTAAGTGACATTTGGCCCTCTATGGAATTCTTCTGTGGTCTCCTCTGAGGCTCGCCTCTGCTGCAGCCTCTGAAAATCATTCCTTTTATGCCCATGATTAGCTGCTGCTTATTCCTTGTAGTCCAGATTTCACCTCTCCTGAAAGAAATCAGGTATAATGATTTGGGATTTCTGTTGTTTCAGTACAGTTTGAAGTCTCTCTTCAAGGCCATAGTTCAAATCCCTTCCCAGTCCTGTCTGTTGGTTTTCCCACCTGCTTCTACAGCTCAAATTCCTGCCCATTTCTGGCCCATTTTGTCTTTCCTGCAACAGCTTTTTCCTGTCCCATGTTAATGCCTCACAACTCAAATTTAGCATGACTCTCCACCATTTACCAAAAAACCAAAACTAGGGAATCAAGCCAAAGTGCCTCAGGAGTCCTGGAAGCTGATCCTTCAGGGGCTTTATTGGATTTAATTAGTTTGTACAACATCCAATGCTTTGAGATCATCTTATATAAGAATTTGACTATGTTCTTCCATGTGACTGCTTAACACTACACAGACAATGCAATGAGTCTATAATTCTCTCTTACTCAGCTATAAATGGAAAGAGAAAGAAAAGGGAGAATTAATATGCATCTTCTCTATTTGGGTCTTTGTCATTCTCTTGTCTGCTAGGAAGGGCAAATTTCTAATTGGTTCCCTACAGCTGCATTGACATTTTAATTTTTATATTTAGAAATAAAAGGTCAAAACCTCCAGCCACTAGTTGGTTTAACAAAGTTGAGGGCAAGGTGACTACCTTCCTAAATTAGCTCAGCACAAAGGAAGCTGCTGCTCAGCAGTTATTTCCTTCTGGCAGATATTAATATTCCCAGGAGAAATATCTACAGCATGCAGAAGGAGTGTGGATATAGAGCATTTAACCAGCTCAATACAAAAACAGGACTTAAACTATGGAAAAGACACCTTGAAAGAAAAAAATCAATCAAGCAAACAAACAAAACCCAGTGTAAATTAAGATCATGGCCAATTTTTTTTGTTCTTGTCTGGAAGGAAAACAAGCTTAATCACACAATGCTTATTATTCTTTATGTTGGATCCATTTTAGCATGCTTTATA
>VZTO01027778.1:1727-14164 GCA_013400615.1 Syrrhaptes paradoxus
CTTTTAATGCCAATGTTTTGCAATTTACAGTTTGTATTGCTAGGAATTATTTCAAATTATACTTCTTCAGCCTGAGTTTTCAAACACTTAGGTTTTCTAGTATAATTTCTTTAAGCATGAGTACAGTGTTTACTCAGACACACCACTCATATATAAGTATTTTTAACAGATAACCATCAAAATCACCATCCCTAGAGATTTTTAATAATAATAAAATAACCACAATTCTCATTTCTTTAATAACTTATTGCATCTGAATGTTTCTACAGAGAATGAAAGTTTTATTTTCATTAAGAAATTACCCTAAACAACAACAAGATGCCCTGAATTGCTCTGCAAGTAACAGCTGACTGCATATGAATGACTACTTTACAATCTATGACAAATGCAATCAGAATAACAACTCCATTGTTAAGCATCTCAACTGTTTTTTGCATTCCTCAGCAGACTCCAATTTAAGGGTCTCTTTATTCTCATTCCAAAGCAGTTCCCTGAATGTCCTAATAATTAGGGAGGCCCACAGGAAAAGTTAGTATGTGGGATATACTCTTGTACCTCCCTTTCAGGGCTTTCATCAGCTTACACTGAACAGGCTCACAAAGAACGGGAATACAAAGGAAACAGAAAATTCATAGCAGACCACAAAGTAGCAAATCTTTGACTTGCACTTCCTAACACAAATCTGCTGACAGGCATAACCTCCTGACTCACCAGAGATCAGGAAAAAGTAATGCTTCTACCGTTACAATAAGTTTTATTATTTATTTACATATTTTTAAGGAAAAAAATTTTTATGATGGTGGTGAAACACTGGAACAGGTTGACCAGAGAGGTGGTACATGCCCCATCCCTGGAACCATTCAAGATCAGGTTGGACTGGGCTCTCAGCAACCTTGAAGCTGTCCCTGCTCATTACAGGCGTTTGGACTAGATGACCTTTAAAAGGTCCCTTCCAAGCCAAACCATTCTATGATTTGGAGTTAAGAAACACAAAGTGAAACTCTTTCGTGTCCACATCACTGATACAGAAAACATTTGTGTTTCACAAAGTATACACTTGCCTTGCAAGTCTTCCATAACCTCAAACAACCCTGGGTAGTTGACCTGAATTTCATCAGTATCCTAAAAGAAATTAGAAGCTTAGTTTTAGAGCATATCAAGCTAAAACAAGAGCATTATGCAAGCCTTCAGAGCTGTTAACAGATTATTCATCTGCCACTTCTGTTCAAACTGTGTATTCCTCAGAAGAATATACTGTCTCAATATTTCTACAAAGTTCTGTTTAGTAGCTCAAATGTGATGAAATTTTAATTAAAATGCCATTATTTTCTTCTTGATTTTAGAAGAAACAGCAAGAATGTCTAGCTTTTTCAAGCAGGTATAACATTCTCTGACATTTCTCCAAGAAGATCATCCAAATTCTACTGGGCTACTAGCCAAAGATAAACTCCAGTTGGTTTCATTAATCACAATGAAGCAAAGAACAGAGGCAGTCCAGGCTATTTCAGAAACTTGTTCAGCAAGGTGCACAACATGCAGAAGAATACAATACATTACTAATACATTAATAAACAGTATTTTTTTATATACCAGCAGCTCTGATGTTCTGTATTGTTCTGTCTGATTGTTCTCTTATTTATAATTACCACAGTCAGGGTGTTAAAGCCAGCTCTTGACAGCAGATGTCCCAAATCAGAGACAGCAGTGAATGGTGATACATGAGGAGAAAATCCTCCTTCCCTCTCCAATTCTGCTAGCTGCAAAGAGCAGCGAAGCTCATACAGAGTGTCTCCCCCAAACATTGCACCAATGAATACTCCATCTGGCTTAAGAACTCGGTGAATCTACAACACAGGAAAAAAAATAATTTTTTTTGTTATTAAGCCTATGTAACTAAGAAGTTCTTAGACTTATTTTTTCTTTAAAATTAACTTAAAAGCAATCATTTTAATAGTTGTAACAGATTTTTAATATTGACTGTATTCCACAAGGCAAGCTGCACCAAAGCTTTTGGTAACATTGCAAGATAATCTGTCTGAAAAGAGACTATTTGTTCTTAAGAAAAGAGCGAATTAGAATCAGGAAATGCAAAATGCACTTTAGAAATCTAAGGTAAAGCTATTTTCAACAGGATGCTCCTAGAACAATATCCTCAATTAATTTACTTCTGAAAATAAGGTGGATTAAGATAGCTTCTGCTTACTTTTCTCAGATGAAGGCAGCAGAAATACTAAATGGCTTGATTTAAGAGAAACAGAGGCCTTATGTTCTAGTAGGGATCTCTTTGCACTTCTAAATGCACAATAAGGTAATTCTTATTATGTCTACCCTTACTTATTTTTAACTAGCCAGCATAGCAACATCACAACTCAAACAAGTTGATGTCAAGGCTGACAAGCTGCTTTCCTGTCTAGTAAGTCCTAGCCCCCTTCCCACTGAGGAGGCCAACAAATTCATGCTTTCTTTTTTCCTTAAGAACTGGCAATGATCCCTGGTTTATATATCCAGAAGTTAGCCTGACTATGTAATATGGCTCAAGACTGCAAAAGCTCCAAACAGTTTACCTTACTGATCTGAAAAAATAATATTTTAAACTGATTTTTAGTTAAATATTAATCACGCTACATTTTCTATGCTAATAAAGAAGCTTTTAATTGACAGCTAAGAAATATAAGGAGTTGAATGCAGTTTCCAGTTGTCAAAGCCAGTGGTCCCACAGTAGGAAAGAAGCATTCACAACAAAAGTTTTCTAAGAACCCTAGTTCCCCCCTCCTTTGTGGGACATTATGATGAGTCCATTATTTCTACTGTGGAGGTAAAAATATCTGACATATTTATGTGATACATTTATTTCCAAGCCTTTTTAAGTACTGAAGGTATTCCATTCCTATTTTTATTATTTCCAAAACAGCAGGGAACTCCTATTCATATCAACAGGTGACAGAATAGCACTGTAATGACTGACCAGCTTGAAATAAATGAAAAAAACAGCAAACTGGTTAAAATATTCCTTGCTCTTGCTCCCAAGTTAGCTGATTTGAAAAAAAAGGTTTTGCCTGCAGGAAGGAGCTGATATACTCCAGAATCAGATTTTTTTTTCAGTAACAACTTCAGTTTTCTGTCCTTTAGAAGTATTTGCTTCATTTAAAAATCAAAAAGCCTTTATCTAATTAAAGTTTATTTAAAAATAAATAGCTGAAGCTTGTTCCAGAAGCCAGTTCCATAATCTGGTTCTGGACAAGCCAGATCTAGAAAAGTCTTGTACTGCAAGTAGTAAAAGCTAACACACAAATAAATCAATATCATTGCCTCAGTTTACATTAGTTAGCGTGATCTCAGCTGTTAAGACTATAAAATATTAAACCAACATATTGTTTCACAGTTTTTTATTCCAAATTGATTTGAGAGAGTAAATTAGTCAAAATGTCAACAGATGCTCTTCAAACTACCAAAAATACCACAAAAAATATCTGCATGCAACGTGAGCTATTTCTGTGCCTCTCATTTAAAGAGGACCAGGACACAGTGCTCTGAACACAAGTATTAGCAAGTGTTGATTTTTAGTATTTAGAAACAGTTTCTTACCTCTCTAAAAGCTCTAGGAAGGTCATTCACCCAATGTAAGCTGAAATAACAGAGGTGTACATTTTATAATTGCATATTAAATAAAATTTAGGGAATACAAATAAATGTTACATTATCTAATGCACATTACTGTATCTAAACAATGCTGGCTTGTTCCAGAAGCCAAAGCAAACTAGTTTCTCAAGCTGAATAAGTTCTGAAATGCCTAGAAGGAATGCTGAATAAAACCTAAAGTTTATACAAATAGTTTGGGATTTTTGGGTAAGCTGTGGGTTTGGTTTTTTTTTAATTGTTTGTTTTTTTTTAAGCTGAGAAGATGCAAGTCCTGGAAACTAGTTAGTCAAAATACAGGAAAGAGAGAAGCTACATCTGTCTTGAAGGAAAACAAACAAACAATAAAATAAGAACCATCAGAACAGCAGTTTTTCCTAATGTATACCCATACTAAACAAACAAATATGTTTCATATAGCATGACTTATTGCTGTTTAATAGACTATTTACCTCTTTTTTTCTCCTTAAAGTTACTCTCAAATAACATTATTTAAGACCTTTGACCAAAAATTAAAATGTAAATAAATGATTAATGCATACCTTAAACTGCTAACAACAAGATCAAATGTATCTTCTTTGAAAGGAAGGAATTCCTCATCAGCTATAACACTGATTGTAGGTATTTCCGATTCTATAGCGTTTTTCTATGGGTTGGGTTAGAAGAAAAACAACATAAAAACTCACTCCTTTTGCTTTCCTGTGTTACGGAATTGAAGCACATTAGCATTCAGAAAGCTACTTACTAAAGCATTCTCTGCAATATCAACTTGAATAAGTTTTTCAACCGTTTCCTGAAATAAAATGTTGAAAGTCTGTCAAATATTTAAGTTGTTTTACAAGTTGACATTGGCCATTTTTTTGAACCCTTACACATATTTACAATAAGTTGGAAGCAACCTCCTTACCACGTGATAAAGTTTTACGTAAAGCAGAAAGTATTTTTTATCTTAACCTACTACTTAGCAATTGCTAAGTAAAAGTAGTAACAGAAAACACATTCTGCATTTTTAGGTGTAAGTTCAGTCAGACATAAACCATGGATTAACAGCCAACGAAGTACTTTGACTTATAGCATGGCTCATGAAGGGTAAACTGGTCACCATTCAGAAGTTCCCATAATGACACTTCCCTTTAACAACTAAGTGTGCCCGAAAAGATTATAAAAAAACATGGACCTCCCTAGTCAAGTCTAAGGTTAACTGTTGTACAACATATAGTTCCTCTTGCACTACTATCTGTCTAGTCTTCAGTGACAACAGAGCAACAGCCTGCACAACCCACATCTTTGGACTACAGCTACAGATATAGGGGGGAAATGTTTACCTCATCAAGGTTCAGAAGATTGCTGTAAGTTATAACAGAGCTTTATTTGAAAACAGAGGAACAAGCACATACTTATTTTAAACACTTTGAAGTATGAAGAGCCAGTACCTTGTTTAAATGTTGAGCTATGTAACCTCTTCCAGAGCCAACATCCAAAGCAAGAGGAAACGTTCTAAAGGATAAGTTTAACAACATAAAACATAATCAAGACTTAAAGTTACTTGGAGCTTTATTAAGCTTTGCCTGCTCATTTCTAAACGTCTTTTCGAACTAAACGCATCAACCATCCTTCTACGAGAAAGCACAGAGAAACACTTTCATAAGTCAGCGTTTCTTCCCGAGGATCACGTCCCCGGCCCGTGCCCCTGCAGCTGCGGGGGAGAGCGCGGGATACCGAGCAGTGCCCTCTTCCCCTCAGGGCGGGCCTCACCTGGTGATGTCGAACACCCTGTCCGCTATCCTGCCGCCGACCTAGAGGAAAAGCCCGACAGTCAGCAGCCCCATCAGTTCCCCCCGCCTCTCCGACACCTCCCGCACCTCGCCGAAGGGGCCTCCCCAGGCCGCCGACTGCCTCCCCCACCTCCTCCCGCAGGTAGTCACACTTGGCGGGCTCTGCCTGCAGCGCCGCCCAGTTCTTCTGCTTCCGCTTCAGCCGCCGGTCAAACGGGCCCTGTACGCCTGAACCCGACGAAACACCGGCAGCAAGAGAAGCGGCAGCGGCTCGTCCTGACAGGGTCCAGAGCGGGCGGCAGCCACCACCCCAGCCCGCCCTCAGGAGGGGGCAGCCAAGCCCTCTGAGGGCTCGCGCCCAAACAGCCGCCGCGCCCATGGTCTCAGGCAGCCCTCCGGCGCATGCGCGGGAAAAACCAGCCTCAAGGCCGCCGGGATTGTCCACCCCCCCCCTCCGCGCATGCGCTACCGGTCTTTCGCCGGTCGCTCAATTGTGATTGGTTGGGAGCGGGTTGTCCTGCCGCGGCCGCCGTAGTGCCGCCGGAAGTAGTGCGCTGGTGGCGCGTGGTGGGTTCGGTTGTGGGCTTCGGTGTGGAGGAGCGCTGAAGAAGGAGAAGGTGGTGGTGGCCGTTAATGGTCGGTGGGCTTGGGCTGGTCGGGCAGTGCGAGCGGGGCGCTTCGCTGGTGCGGCTCCGCGGGGCCTTGTGTGTTGCTGGTGTCGGGGAGGGAGCGGGGTGCCGCAGCCGGCTCGGTGCGGGGCAGCGGGTGCCTCGGGAAAGGCTCTGGGGGTGCTGCTGGGCCCCGCTGAGCCTCGGCCTGCGCCGGAGCTGCTGATGGCACTGGCCTGAGCTCGCCAAAACGGTGGCGCTTTTGCTGACTTCGTTCCTAAGTGGTGGTTCAAATGGGAAATACTGTAGTTCTATAGGGAATAAGAGTGAGGTCTGGCTTCCAAGGAAACTGCTTGGGGCCCTGCTCGGGATTGATAGGGAATGCCTTCAGGCTGTATCTGCAGCCAGTATGGTGGTTTTAGTTGCGTATCTGTTATCTGAGGAAGCAAAGATTTGTGGCCAAGACTGTGGTAGTCACAGCATTATTTGTGGCTCATTTAAATTGTCTTGTGTGGTTTTACAAGAACTTTTTTGATAAAAGTTAGAAATCTAATCTTGCTTAATTCTTTATTTATTTTTTCCAGTTATTTATCTAGGTCTATGTAAATCTGTGTTGTTTTTTTTTTTTAATTAGATCTGTTTTGTTTTGGTTTTTTTCCATGTCGTAGATGTCTAAGTCTTCAACAGCACCAAAAATGTCATCCCAAGAGGAAATACTGAGCGATGGACGGTTTAGCCGTGTTACTAGGGATCCCAGATTTTGGGAGATGCCAGAAAAAGAACGTAAAATCAAGATTGACAAGAGATTCCGAGCTATGTTTCATGACAAGAAGTTTAAGCTGAAATATACTGTGGATAAAAGAGGTCGCCCTGTTAACCATACTTCTACAGAGGACCTCAGGAAATTTTATGCTCTGTCAGAATCTGATTCCGATCTTTCAGAAGATGATAATAAAGAACATACGGAAAAGAAAAAAAAGAAAAAAAAAGCTAAACCTAAAGGAGAAGCGGATTCTGCAAAACTACTTGCTGACAGTCTCTCTAGGGAGGAGAGCAAAATAAGCAAACAAGAGGTGGACCAAACCTGTGAAGCAATGACAAAACTAGATGACCTTAAAAATGAAGGACAAAAAATTACATCAAATTTCAACTTGAAAGAAGACTCTAAGAAAACTGCAACAGAAATTGATGACTGTAAGGGAAACAAGGGACTTTTAAACAAAGGGAAAAACAAGAGAGGAGATGCATTGGGAGGAAGATCAATTTCAATTCAAAACAAGGCTTCACAATCAAGTGGTACTAAATCAGTTAAAACTCCCAGAAGGGATGTTTCCCAAGGAGGAAAAATAAAAGAATCAGGTTAGCTGTTCAAATCACAACTAGAATTCGGATGTGTTTGTTTGGATGTTGCTGCTTTTGTTTTATCCATGGAAAATCTTTCTTTTGCAAGATCAGTTATAAAATAGCTGACTGACTCAGATTTGATGTTGCTGAAGAATTGGAGTTGGTCTGTGCTGATTCTTCAGTAAGATTGTGAACATCCCTGTCCTTTTAATTGCTGGAGCTGAAGTTGTTTAGTTAGAAAAGTGAAAGTTACATTAGTGTATATACTACTATATTTATTAAACTGAACAGCAAAGGTAAGGTCTGGTACCATGAATGCTTCTGCACATCAACGGTTGTTGACTGAAAGTATAAGGATGGAAGCACCAAGCCAGTAATATGAGAGCATTAGAAAGAACAGGTGACTTGAATAAAAACTTTCTTTATATTGCTTGTGTGTGCATATAGCTTACATTATTGAAATCTAATTTCTACCTGTTGATGGTATGCATATAAATAGAATAACAGAATAACATTTTCTCAGAGTTTGAGATTGATAATACAATTGTGGGCCTAAAGAGCGATAGATTAGACAAGCTGAAGAGCCAGTACTGGTGATTTATGTTGTTTGCAGTTCCCTGAGATAGATAGATAGATAGATATATAAAATATATTTCTGCATCATTATACATTTCAGGGGTGCTGTAAATCCATGTGAAGAGAACATGAGTTTTTTTCCTGTTTGTAAAGGATCATATGTAATTACAACATAAAACCAGATACCTAATGTTTATGTTTCAGTGACTGTATGCACAGACACCCATGATCAACATGACATCAATAAAAGCCAGTTGGAGGAAGAAATTTCTGCAAGTGATGATTCTGAGTGTGCAGAATCGGAAGAGGAGCCAGAAGATAATGAGACAGGAGAGGAAGAGGAGCCAGGAGAAGATGGGGAAACAGGTGAAGAAGACAGTGATTCAGAAGATGATGAAGAAAGCGACAGTGGGCCTGACCTAGCTAGAGGCATTGGGAACATTGAAACAAGCTCAGAGGATGAGGATTTAAATGACCTGTTTCCAAAGGAGCCAGAGATAGAGCATTCATGGCGTGAGCTAGATAAAGATGCCCCTCGTGGAGATGAGGTAATGATACTTCTGCATGTGAAAAGTTGCTACATGACAAATTCGGAAATGTACATTGTTATGAGTTCACTGTAGACCTTCATCTATGAAACAGTTTGTGAAAGTACTTTTTGTAAAGGCTTTTTACCCTTTAATTACAGAATGCAAGTGATGATGAAATTGGCTGAGAATGAGAGACTTGCAGTTTTCACTGGTGTCTCCCTTCCTTTCTAAGGAAGGCTTCCTAAGCAGAGGCTTACCTGTAGACAGATAAGCTATCTGTAAGTGAAAGAACCCACAGAATAGAGCTTTTCATAAATTCTAGAATTTACATATTACTGCTTTTGTTCACTACTGTTTTTTTTCACTTTTTAAAATTTTTTAATTTGCACTTTAAGAAAATAAGAAGTCATTAGACAGTGAAGTAGAACTTCAAAACTGAGCACCATTAGTGTATAAGAAATCACAGCTGTCTAGTGCTCTTCCAATTCTGTGATACTAGCTCCTAATGTAATTTATCCATATGATGATAACAAAATCCTAAATTCTGATGTAACTGCAGTCCTAAATCTGTAATTGCTGCAGTCCATTCTGTGATACTTCACTGTTATGTCCATTTAATCTGCTCTGATGATTGCTGCTTCTGATCTTTGCTAGTTTAAGTCTTGAGGAAAATACTTATTTTTTTGTCAGAGTTTGTTAGTTACTTAGATTTTTATCAAGGATAGTTGCTAGAGAATTGTGTATTCCCCATAGCAGTCAGGAATTAAACCTATGAACTTCATGTCTTTTTTTTTTTTTTTTTTACTCTCTCTTTAGATTACAAGTAGGTTGGCAGTGTGTAATATGGATTGGGATAGGTTGAAGGCTAAGGATTTGCTGGCTCTATTTAGTTCTTTCACGCCCAAAGGAGGAACAGTATTTTCTGTTAAGGTAAGATCTGATTTCTAAAAGGAGTAGGACTTCTACTGTAAAAAAACAAAAACAAAACCAAACCAAAAAAACAACCCCCCCCAACAACAACAACAAAACCCCACTCCCCCAAAAAAACCCAACCAAACAAAAAACAACACAACCAACAATAAAAAACCAAAACCAACAAACAAAACCAAAAAACCCCCACCAAACTATGAAATAAGAAGTAAGATATTTCTTTACAAGAAGCAAAGTAAATATTAACATGATAAATAAGAAATTGTGGTGGAATTTAACTTAGTGTGTTAGAAATAAACATGTGCTGCTTTTCAGCAGTGGGCATGTGTGATGGAGTTAGATCCCAGAGCTGTTAACTTCTCATTTTTATGAGGTTGTATCTAAGTGCTAGCAGGGAGAGACTACATTGCTTAGGCTAGTTTCATTTCCAGTGGTCTTTGCGGTAGATAACTGAACCTTAAACCTAGCTATTTCTAAATGCTTTCCAACCCCTTTGTCATGGCACAACACTTCCTGTTTTTCCCCACTTTTGAGTTTATTAATAAAATGGTTAAATTCTAATCAGCTAAGTTATATTTTTTCATTTTTAGTGTCTGCCTCCAGTTTTCCGAGAAACGTTAGTCTTACCCTTCTGAAAAGGGCCACAGTGAAGTGAATGAAGTTAGGGTTCCTTTTGTTCTTCATTGGTCTCAAAATATAGGCTATTTGTTTATTTTACTGTATGTTCTGTAAATTAAAGTTAAGAGAGAATTAAAATTTATGGAATTGATCCCTGTGTTGATATTAGAGAAAAAAGATAAAGCCTAAAAGGCTTGGTAAGATACTTTTTCTTGGTGTCCATTATGCCACTGCCATTAAAAATTTACTTTTGTGTTGCTGTATTTGTAGATTTATCCTTCGGAATTTGGAAAAGAGAGATTGAAAGAGGAAGAACAGAAAGGACCTGTAGAACTATTTGATCTTCCAGAGAATACCACAGAGAATGACGGGTATTAATTTTATCTTCAGATGAGAAATATAACATGTCTAATTCTCAGTGAAAATCTCGATGAACTCCTGTTTCCAAAACTTCATGTATGGAAGTCTCCTCTGGGCACCTTAATTTTTTATTTCTTTCAAGGGATATTTTACAGCTCACTCTGGTTCATTGTCAGTGCATTGAATAAATGCATTCTGATGAAACTTCAGAAAATTTGCCTGTTGATAACAGAGTTCAAAATTTTTATTGTCTAGCTCTTTGGAATAATAAATGGAATAAATGTACGGAGAGCTTAACATAGCATTTCTCCTCTGTGAATTCCCATTCATGCAGTAAACTCCCTTTGATTCTTACTGTCAAAATTTTATGTGCGTAACCAACAGGAGGGCCTTAACTTAAGCCAAGAATTCCTAGATTGAGATTTCTTAAATGCCACCAGCAGCAGCCCTGGCTTACCGGGCTGTGCCCATCAAACCTACAATTGTCCAAGCTTCTTCAAGGCATGTTTGTTTTTTGTTTTTGTTTTTTTTTTTTCTTTTGTTATGCTTGAAAGTCTTGTCTGTATGGAACTTGAGAAGTTTTACATTTTTCCAGAATTTCCAGATGTTTGGCAGCCTGACAGGGGCCTTTTTTGTGTAATACATCCCACTGGACTGTCCTATATTTGGAAAATCTGGATGCTTCTAAAATAAGTGCAGATCCCTTTGAAGAAAGTCTCTAGCGCATCAGGGAATTGTATAATGGACTTGTAGCACGTGCTGAAGTCAGTTTCACTGTGTCCATCAAGGTGCATCCTGAAGCAGTGGATTTACTGCTCAGTGGGCTCTAGAAATTCTGGAATACAACAATCAGAAATCCAGATATCCCAGAGATACCCCAGTGGTACCTGCATGCGTACACTTTGAATTCGCGGGACAGGACCTCGACCCTGCAATCTTTCTCCTGCATACTTCCACCAGTTCATCCACTTTTCAATCTCTTTTCTGCTTTTCTTTTTCTCTTGCTATCATCTTCTGTGACAGCACCAGAACCTGTGCTACCCAAGTTAGTATCCCAGCTCCTTTCCTCACCCGTAGCGCTTTCTCACTCATCACTCCTACACTGCCTTTCTCTGGCATGAAGATCTGTTCTTACAGTCTCCCAGTTTCTCTTATGTTCTTAACATGTAAGCTTACTTATTTATGAACATCCTTTTCATCAGCCTTATTAAGAGTCAGGATAGTTGCAAGCAACTTGACAGGAACTATTAATGCTACTCTCTGTGGCCTGCAGAGGTGGTGCTCTGTGCCCTGCACAGGGACTGTAACTTCACAATGCCTGTGGGAAGCAGAGCCAGATACAGAAAGTGTACACTAAATAAAACTGTGAATTATCTTTTTACTTGAGTAAAACTGAATAGATATGGTGGAAATTCATGCTGTTTAACATCTAATCTTATAATAGAAGGAAAGTGTTTGAATGGTGCGTATTTTTAATGTGTTGAATTAAATATTTTGCAAATGATAAGTTGTTAAAGCCAGCTCACTTGATTGTGGTGTTTTCCACTTTTGCAGGCTTTATAGGGAAAAACTGAGAGAGTATCAATTTAAGCGACTGAAATACTTCTATGCAGTTGTAGAATGTGATTCTCCTGAAACAGCCAATAAAATTTATGAAGCATGTGATGGACTGGAATTTGAAAGCAGCTGTTCTTTTATAGACCTGAGGTAACTCCAGTGGTGACTGTATTACATATTGGGATGGGAGAGAGAATTAAAGCCAATTTAAAATAATTTGGAGTAATCTATATTGTCTTTATTATGTAACCAGAATGAGAAATGTAAAGAAATCAGGCATCCAGTGACTTTTTAGGTTTCCCTTTGATTCTTTTTTTTCTTCTTTTTGACCATTTTTACTGGACTATGAAAAGTTTGAGAGGATCTCTGTGTAGAGAGATTATTCACAGAGAAATCAGGTAAAATGTTCTGGTTGCACCTTCAACCTTTTGGTACAATTAAGTGGTAGGATTTAGAAAACAAAACAACATACTGCTGCTCTTCCCTTCCCCCGCCGCCCCCAG
>VZTO01027784.1:0-13965 GCA_013400615.1 Syrrhaptes paradoxus
ACCCCAGGGGTGCAAACACATGCCAAGGGGTTCTGCAAACATTGGGGTGCTCTTCCAGGCAGCGAAAAGGGTCCGTGGCCATGCCCAAGCTTACCAGGCAGCCTTGCAGGCTGGCGGTGTAGCTCTGCTCGCGGGAGTCGGCCAGGAAGCGGATTTCCTTCTCGGGCTGGGGCTGGTCCTGCTCCGGGGCTGGTCTGCAGGAGTAGGAGACCTCCTGGGTGGCCAGGCGGCTGTGCAGGCGGAGGAACCGGAGCTGCACCGGGCTGGCCCCTGCGTATTCCAGCTGCAACGAGAGAAATCGGGATAGCGGGGGCTGCTCGGAGGGGTCTGTGCTCCCCTCTGATCGAAAACTGGGCAGGATTCAAGCCTCTGCTAAAGCACTGGTTTGGATTTTCTTGCAGAGGGAGGTGTCATGTCCCACCATGCACAGCCAGTGGGACCCTGTGCCCAGGCATCGCCCCACCACACTGGGACAGGCACTGGGAGACCTCCAACCCCATGAGACAGGCTGCATCGCCCACCAGGTGACACTCACCAGGAAGCCCCCAGGCAGGGTGCTGAACCACTCAAAGGTGTCCTTAGAGGTGTAGGTGCTCAGCCAAGCCTTGATGGGGACCTGCAGGGAGCAGTGACCATGTCACACTGGCCCGGGGGGTACAGTGGCACTGCCAGCTATACCAACCCCGCAGCCTGCTCACACGCCGTGACCTGGATCCTTACCCCAGCCCGTTCCAACAGCTCCCAGCGAGAGCAGTGGCCACCACAGCAAGGGACCAGCCACACTGTCCCTTTCCAGCCACACCAGCCCCTGTCCTCACCCACCCCGAGGGATCACGCGGGGCCGAAGCTGCCCCACAAAAGCCACCCCGTACCTGGTTGTGGACGGGGGCTATGCAGGTCTCCCCCCCCGCTGTAAAGTTGCAGAAGGCCACCAGTGCGTCCTGGGGGCTGCCCTGGTTCGGGTCGATGTAGTATTGCCCTGGAGGGAGGCAGAGGGGACATCCTGGTGCCTCTTTTTTTGGCACAAGAAGGATGCCACACGGTGCCATCCCAGCTCATGGCACATCCCTGGCTGCACCCTCCATCCTCCTGGGATGCAGCCTGGTTGCTCCAGGGATGCCTGTGAAACCCAGCTGAGCTCATCCCCCAAATCGTCATCCCCTCCTAATTGCAAAGAGCTGCCCCATCTCCCCCCACATTGGCCGGATCCAGGGCCAACGTGGGGGTACCCCATGTGCACCCCAGTACCGTCAGGCAGGGTGGGGTGAGCCAGCAGCAGCTCCTTGCAGGTGGCCGCCGGGTTGGTTTTGGTGCCATTGGGATGCTGGATGAGGGCTCGCAGCTCCTGGCTCAGGGTGTCCAGCAGAGCCCAGACCGCGGGGTAATTCAAGTGGTTGGAGGGATAGATGAGGTGCTGAAAGAAAAGAGGGGGACAGAGCCAAGCTGACATAGACCCCCACTTCTTATTTTGGCAAGGAGCATCAGCAGGGGCTCAGGGAGGGGATGGGACAAGGACAAGCATGGTGGGGAAGGGATTAACCATATCTTTGTGGGAGAACCTTGCATGCAGAGGACCTCAGGAGCAGGGGGACACGTGACAGCATCATTTCCAGCTCCCTCCCTCCCCAGGTGGCACCCCCCAAAGTGGGGATGGAAACCCCCCACTCCCCCCGACTCACCCGCAGCTCCTCCCCTGACAGCATCAGTGCGGGTCCGCTGGGACCAGGGGGGCCGGCGAGACCCTGGGTGACAATGACAATGCTGGTGACACTGGCTGCTGCCTGGGAGCCCCCTGCCACGCTTCCAGCTCCTCCAACAGCCCTAGCAGCCAGCCAGCCCCGTGGCATGGCACAGGGGGACCTCATTCCTGAATTTGGGGGATCAAAGGACCCAAATTACGGCAGGAGGGATGTTAGGCTCTGCTTACCGGCCGGCCTGGCGTGCCCCTGGGTCCCGGCAGCCCCGGGAAGCCTTTCAGCCCCTGATGGACAAGGAGGAGGAGGGAAAAAAGAAACATGGGGAGATGCTGCTGTGGTGAGCCCCCACGGGGCCACCAAGCACCCTGGGGAGAGCGTAGGAGGGGACCCCAGCTCCAGGTTCCCCACTCCTTACTTTGGGTCCGGACCAGCCCTGGAAGAGAAGGATGAGACCTGGCTAAGGGGGAGGCAGGTGGGATCACAGCCCCATCACACTGTAACCCCTGTGGGGTAGGAGTGAACCCCAGAACTGCTGGGGAGGGGGTCAAGGACTCACCGGTGTCCCGGGGAAGCCAGGGTGTCCCTGTGGGCCGGGGGGGCCAGGGTCACCCTGCAAAGACATAGTAGGAGGTCAGGATGCAGCAAGCAGCATCCCCCAGCCCTGTGTCCTCCTACAACCCAGCCCCTTCCCCAGGTGGATTTTGCATGGAAAAATGAGAAATTCACCCCAAAGACTCATAGTTCCTTCTGTCCCCCCAGACCCTGCCCTTACCTGCTGTCCCTTGGGTCCTGGCCACCCAGGGATGCCGTGGGGTCCTGGCTTGCCCTAGGAGATGGGTCAGGGTGTCACACAGGGTGACAAGGGACCAAGGGGAGGGAGGAAAAGAGCAAAACCCTCCATGTACCTTGAAGCCATCGTCCCCTTGCTGGCCCAGGTCACCCATGCTGCCCTTCTCGCCCTATAGGAGAGTCAGGGAGAGCTTTGGGGGAAAAGAGGAGGCGAGAAACCCCCCAGAACACCCTCTAGTTACTCCATGGGTGGTTTTTCATCGGGTAAGAGATGGAGGTTTTGCTCCGTTGCCCCAGGGGATGCCTGCCTGGGGACATTTCCCAAAGCCAAACGTCTCCTGGCCTCCAGCAAGCAGCTGGAAATGGGAAATTCCCAGTTATGGCTAGCTGCAAAATTTCTGAAAAGAACCAAACCCCCATCCTTTTGATTCGGTAGAATTAACCCTTCCCGTGCTGCTGGGGGAGGAGGCGATGGAGCATCTGCCTCCCCGGCTCAGCTGCAAAAGCAAAACTGAAAGAGTTTTCACCCAGACTAAAATATCATTCAAGAAAACCTCAGAAGTTCCCAGGAAACAATCTGGAGGGAAAAAAAAAAAAAGAAAAATTCCTTGCGTGCTGGAATCTGGTGGAGCAGGGGAAGAAACCCCAGCCAGCGGCCACCCCCCACCTGCCCAGCCACTGGCCTTGCTGAACACCCTGGACTTCAGCTTCTGCCATTGCTCATTTCACTTGCCATAAATTTCAGGCTTTATTTATTATTGGGGCTTCATTTTTCTGAAGGATGTGAACCACTACCCGCTGCCAGGGACTGCCTGTCACTGTTATTTACAGCCCCGTGGCTGACGGATGGGACGGCAAGGACGTGCCTGGCTCCTCCAGCCAAGGCTGGATCCATCCGTACCGGCACGGAGGAGGCACGTGCCCGTGCTGTGTCAGCATCCGTGCTGCGAGCAGGGGGTTAAAACACTGTACAGGCTGCTGCCTGCAATTCCAGGAGGATGGAGAGGCTGGAAAAGGAGCTGGGTTTGGCGAAAATCTAAAAGGTCCCATCTCCCAGCACCAGGGATGCGGGGGTCAACCCCCAGTGAAGGATGCTCAAGAAGAGAATAAATTCAGCATATTAAAGAGAATTAATCCAACATGTTAAATGCTAGCCTGTGCCTCAGATTTCCTACTGAGCCCAGGAGTCAAGTGCCCGGTACATGTCACCTACTTTGTGTCCCTTCGGTCCAGGGTCTCCTTTGATGCCCTTCAGCCCTGGGATGCCCTAAGAGAGAAACGATGCTCCATCGCATCACCCTGCGCCCAAGCCGCTCCCGGTGGCTCCCTGCCAAGGAGGGGCCTCGCCACAACCTGGGCTGCCACAAGGATTCTGAGAATTTCAGGCAGTTTTAAGAACTCTTGAGTCATTTCTCATCAAATCTTTGATTTTTGCTTTTGGGAGGATCCCCCAGCAAACCCCGTTAAAATGCAGTTCAGGACCCTTGGCTGGTTGCAGAACATCTGTTTTTTTTGCTCAAGTTTCCAAAGTCTTGATTTTTATTTTAAATAGAGAAAAAAAATCCCAATTACCAGTAATTAAAAAAAATATTTGAGTAGGGTTTTTTTTGTCCAATGCTGGCTGTGGCAGTGCAGCCAGTGCCACCAGCCACAGCAGGTCTCTAGGATCATGGGGACAGTCCTCTGCCAGCACTCAGCACTGCCAGGCATCAGACACCGAACTGGAAGGGAAGCATTTGGCCTCTAGAACAACACATTGGAAATTATTTGCTTTGTCTGACTGCACGGCTGGGATGCTGGGTTGGGAGGAAAAGGCAGGATGAGATGGATGAAGGATGGATGGAGGGAACATCGAGAAAATTCACTTTTTTTAAATGAGTCTCTGCTTCGGCTGTTGGCAGAGCTGGGTTGTACAGCAGTACCCACAGGGGACAAACGGGGAGCACCAGCACCCCGACACCTCCGAGCTAATACTCACATAGGGTCCTTGGGGGCCGTGGGGTCCTTCTGGCCCCTCGCTGCCTGGCTCGCCCTGAAATGCAAAAGGGGGAGACCCTGGCTGGGGGTACAGCAGTGTGAGAGCCAGGCAGGAGCGATGTCCTGGTGCCTCTGGCAGGGAGAGCAGCCCATGGGGCTGGGAGTGTGGGAGACCCCCTACCTTGGGTCCCTGGGGGCCCCTCGGGGGCCGGTGGCCCGCCTTGCCTCGCTTGCCCTGGGAATGACAGATGAAAGGCTAACGAGCAATTCCAACCCCCTCATTGCCCCCCCAGGGATGCTGAGCCCCCAGCAAACCAGGACCACTCTGAAGACCCCCGCAGGCTCCAAGCATCAGCCCCATGCCTCCCGCCACCCTCCGTGGGGACAACGGTGCCATTTACCCGTCTGCCAGCTTCTCCGGGGACCCCTTCATCCCCTTCACGCCCCACATCGCCCTGGGGGAAGGAGAAATGGGACATGTGGGTCACCAGCAGCCCGGCCACATCCCGCACTGGGACTGGGGAAAAGGGGCTGCTGCCTGTGTGGGGATGGGGACAGAGCCCACCAGGCACCGGGGGACCCTGGGGATGGCCACCGAGGCCAGGGAAGGGGACATCCCCTGTCTCCCCTCAAGGGCACCTGAGCCAGGATGGAAGCAGCCCTGGGGGGCTGAGCTGGGGAGACCTGCCAGCCCCACCCCCAAAAACCAGCCCAGGCAGCCCAGGGATGTGTCTGCCAGGCACCTACGTGTTGTTACCTTTACAGGGGGAGAAACAGGTCCCCCCACGGTGACCTCCCCCGGGTTGCTCTCTGGGGACCACATCAGGGTCAGCCAGCTCAGCTTGGCCACCCCGTGCCCCGTGGGTGCCATCCCCAGAGGAGGATTTCACCGTTACCTTTTCTCCTTTGCGACCTTTCTGCCCTTTAAGACCGGCTTGTCCAGGAGACCCCTAAAATCCCAAGAGAAGGAAAACCCTCCATAAGGATGCTCCACCAGGGATGCCCCCTCCCCGCCTCCCTCCCCACAGCGCACACAGGAGGATGCTCGAAGCTGGAGTCTCCGTTTGGGATTTTTGCCCCTTTTCCTCAGCAGGCTGGGCAGAGCGGGGCCGGGGGGTGTTTCAGCAGGAGCAGGAGATGCTGCCTGCACGGGAACTGGGCACAGAGGGAGATACTGGTACCCCAGTACCCACACCCAGGAGCACCAGCACAGCCCCATCCCACTCCTCACCATATGCCCTGGTTCCCCTGGGTTGCCTGGCTCCCCTTTCGCACCCGCCAGGCCCTGGGAAAGAAAACAAAAACCAACCTAAGGCTGAAAAATAAGCTCCAGGGTGTTCACCCCAATCCCGGGCAGGCTGTCAGGGTGGGACAGACCCGGGCTGCAGGAAAACCCAGGGGGTGGCAGAGGAACCCACTCACCTCAACGCCACTCAGCCCCATGGCTCCAGCTTCACCCGGTGGCCCGAGGGGACCCTGAGGTCATTTGGGGACAAAACACAGGATGGCATCACCTCCAGATTGCTCAGGGCAAGGGAGGAGAGTGGGTACAAAGCCGGCTGCTTCGCCCCAGGGTCTGGACTGGGGATGTTCCCCCCAGGGACCGCTGGTGCTGGAGCTGTGCCAGGGAGGGTCACCCTGCGGGGATGTCCCCTGCCCGTCCCCATGACAGAGAGAGCAGTTACCTGCCAGCCCGGCTGTCCCTTGGCACCTGTCGCTCCTCTGGCTCCTTCGCGCCCAGCGTAGCCCTGCAGCCCTGGGATGCCAGGGGGTCCCCGGGCACCTGCTGCACCCTGTGCACACATGGAGGGGGGACAATGCTCACACCCCGGCTGAACACCCACCCCTCGGGGGCTTCAACTACTGCTTTGCAAATTCCACCAGATTTCTTGCACATCCCAACCTCTCCCAGCAAAAGCAATCGCCTGATGTACAGCCACATCTTGCTGAGGCTGAGCAGCACCAAAATATGGGAAAACTGGGATGCAAATAGGATTTATCCTGCAGCCGAGTTCAGGGAATCAACAGAATACCCGTGGTTCTGCACACATTAGGACCATAAAATGCATCTTGGGGCAGTGCAAGTGCTCCTGAACCCAGGGTGGTTCCTGGAGCCCTCTGACCGTACGGACACCCAGAGATTTGCTCAGGGAAGCCAAATGCCCTGGACCTGCTCCAGACAGAGTCCAACAGCCAAACACCAATGGCGCAGCAGCCGCGGCACTTTCACACGGTTTTAAGAGCTGTATAAAAATGCCTTTGCAGAGCTTTGGCTCCAGGGAACCCAAGGAGATGGTGACTCAGTGACAAACCATCCCAGGGCAGGACACAGGAGACCTTGTGGCCACCCCCTGGTGACACACAGCCCCAGACAGCACAGGGACAGGCTCTGCTGCTGCATCACAAGATGCCACCAAGCCTCCTTCCCAGGGGCAGGGATGGCACTCACCGCCGGACCGGGCTTGCCGCTGTCTCCCTTGACTCCATCCTCTCCAGCACGTCCCTGCGGTGACAGGGGGGATTTAGAATGAGCCTGTCACCATGGTGTGCTTCGTGCTCAGGCTCTGTGCAGGTATTTTAAGCATCCTCTCCCTCGCAGCCGGCCAATGCACGTCCCCAGGCAACACCCCGGGCACTTTGTGGGAGTGGACAAGATGTGACAGCAGGGATGGGTCTGCCACGAGGCACCCCTGGGTGCCAGACTGCAGTGCTCTGATTTTTGGGATGGGAGCCAGTGCCAAGATGCGAGGCATTAAACCCCCCCCCTACCCCTAACCCCCCTGGCCTGGGCAGTTAATGGGCAATAAATCCTTTGGCGCTGGTTTGTGTGGAGCACTGGGGAAGCCCTTGGCATCTCCCGGCTCTCCAAGATCCCAGGCACCAGTACCTCCAATCCAGCAGCACCGGTGGGTCCATCCCTGCCACGCGGCCCCGGATCTCCCTGGGGAAGAAGGAAAAACAGCTCTGTCCCTGGAAAACCCTTTCCTTGCCTTGATGACTTTGGATCTTGGCAAAAACAGGCAAGGAGCATCCCATGGCAGGTCCCCAGCCTGCCCAGTCTGACCCAGCCCCACCACCCCCAGCAGGCAGAGGCAGAAAGCAGAGCTTGGGAAAAGACTGGAAAAAGGCATTTCACCCCAAAATGAAGGGTTGAAGCCATCACTGCACCATACCTTCACTCCCTCGGGACCGTCAAGCCCAGGAGGACCTCGGAGCCCCGTCCCTCCCTGTTCAGGGCACAAAGGAGCCCCATGGATCCAACCCTGCCCAGTGCTCCCAGTCCCCCCCGCCAGCTCTGCGATCAGCCGAAACAGGAGCAGGGACACGATCTGACTTACAAACCGTCCTCTGGCTCCAGCAGGTCCCGCAGCTCCGGTGACACCAACCTGGCCCTGGGACATGGAGGCAGACGTGCTCAGTGGGGTCCCAGCCTGGCTGGGGGGTAGGGGGCTGGAGTTTGGCTGTGGGCAGTGTCACCCCCTGGCAAGGCCAACTGTCCCCTTATGCCAGCAAGACCCAATTTTGGAGTCATGCCCATGAGACACCAAAATCCCTAATTATGGACATTTGCCAATTCTTAGTATTTTCTGCAGCTCTTGGGGCCAGGGTTTCCCATCAGAGGTGAGCTCCCCCACCCCAGCACCCAGGCTGTGGGGATGCCAGGAGCCCGGTGGGCTGCAGCAGCCCCTCTCTGTACTTGCCAGCAAACCTTCTTGGCCCTTCTCTCCTTTGTGGCCTTTTTCTCCCATTTCCCCTGTCGCAGCTCCTGGGCCAGGCACTCCGGGAAGGCCCCTGGGGCCAGCATCACCCTGCTCAGAGATGGGGACAGAGGTGTCACCATAGAGAGGGAAAAAGAAGAGCAATTAAATGAGCTGCTGCATGAGGATGGCATGTTTCACCCTCTTGCTGGATCCAAGGGTGCTCAGCAGAGGTGCTGATGCCAGGGCTGAGCCCCCCATCTCCAGCGGTCCTCAGCCATGGGGACACCCACCCGTCCTGCTTCTGTCCCCACCCCCACAAACAGAGCAGTGGAGGTGGAGCAGGTACGGGTGTCCCTGAGGTGCTGGAAGGAGGGACAGTCAAGGGCACTCCTCACCTTCTGTCCCTGCGGTCCTGGCTCACCCGGGTCTCCAGCATCCCCAGCATCCCCCTGCCCAGAGGGGAAATACCAGCATCAGACACAGCGGCTGCTCCCCAGCCTGGGGGGGTTACAGCTGAGCTCTGCCTTCCCTGGGCTTCTCCACCCTCCTCCCCCCGGGACGGTGGTGCTGGGTAAGAGATGGCCCCACAGCTTCGCCTGCCCCAGGGGGTCACCCCCAGCTGTGACATGCATGAGCCCCAAAGCGAGCGAGGGCAAAACGCTGAGCAACACCGCACCCAGGCAGGGGACCCCAAAGCATCACCCCTCCTTCCGCAGGGGCACCTCTGCCCATTTGCAGTAAGGCCATAGCACGGGCAGCTGTCCTCAGCCAGGGTGGCAGGTGGCACAACGTGACCGTTCCCATCCCATCCCCATTGCATCCCCATCCCCTGGGGCGATGCCATTCCCATCTCCATCCCCATCCCGTCCCCTCCCCTGGGGGGATGCCATTCCCATCCATCCCGTCCCCTCCCCTGGGGGATGCCGGGGGCAGCAGTACCTGCTGGGAGTCAGCCAGCACACATACCTCCTTTCCACGCTCCCCAGGTCTCCCCGGCAGCCCCTCTGGCCCCTTGTCCCCTGACTCCCCGGGATCCCCTCTGACGCCCAGAGCTCCGCAGGCTCCTGTCTCTCCCTGGACAGGATGAAGATGACTGGGATTGCTCTTGGCTGTCTTTTCCAGATGACCCTGCCTCTCCCTCCCCCATTTCTCACCATACAGCCACCTCCGCTTTCCTTGTCCCAGGCACCCAAGTTTTGAGGGGACCTGGACCCCCCCACCACACCCAGCAACATAAATCCCTGGGGATGAGCATGCTGGGGGTAGATTTCAAACAGTTCCATGGTGGTGCTTGCCTGCCCGGGGCCAGGTGAGCCCAGCACCACTGGCTGTACCCCCCAGCACCCCACAGGAACAGACCTGCTCGCCTTTGGGCCCCGGCTGACCCTCTGTTCCCGGCAGTCCTGGTGGTCCCTGGGGAGGAAACACACAGCCCAGCCCTGGCACAGCTCCGTCACCCCATGTCACACAAAGCCTTGGGCTCAGCTTTAACATCCTGGTTTAGTCGAGGATCAGCACCTCCCTTCATCGCCCACCCCAGAGCAGGCGGGAGCCGCCCGGCTGAGGGGAGGTCGGGGCTCCCCAGCTGCCGTACCTGCTCGCCATCCAGCCCGGTGACACCAGCCTCCCCGGGATCTCCTGTATCACCCTGCCAGAGGATGCACAGGCGTTAGGACAAGCAGCGTAGGGTCCTCCATGCGGGTCCTCTGCAGCCTCTTCTCTCACCTTGCACCAGGCACATAAATCCCCATCCCTCTGGGCAAAGCCAGTGGCCAAACTGGGAAGCACCAGCCCCTCCCAGCCCAGAGCTACCCCAGGGCTCTGCCCAACGACTCACCTTCNTTCCCAGCCCAGAGCTACCCCTCAGAGAGAGCCCAAGGCTCTGCCCAACGACTCACCTTCTCTGTTCTTACCTTCTCTCCTCTCATCCCCGAAGGTCCTTCAGATCCCTTTGGACCTTCCTGTCCCTGAAAGCAAACAGCCCATAGCAGCAGCAAGGCATTGTGCTAACCCAGGAGGCTGGGATGCCCCAGAACACCCCTTGTGCCAGCTTCCCTTTTCCTTCCCTTCTTGCAGGTGCTTTTGAGAGCTCCCCAAAAGTCTTGCACCAGCAGAAGTTTGCCCCACGTCCGACCAGCCAAGGCAGGATTGCGCTGGGCATGGATTCAAGGAGCCACATCGCACTCACCCGGTAGCCAGGCGGGCCAGCAGCACCGGCTGCTCCAGGAGCCCCCATTTCTCCCACTGAGCCAGGCTTCCCGGGGATACCATCCAGCCCTCGCACACCAGAAACACCCTGCAAGGCCAAAAGACCACTTAGGCACCCCAAAATGCAGCGTGGGGTGCAGCTCTGGGAGGGCAATGCCAGTGGGAGCCCCATGCCCAAAGCAGTTGGGCCACCGCGGGGTCTGTAGGGTACCACCCGCACCTGATGGGTGCCAGCACCTTGGCACTGCTGTCCCCACACCCAGCTTGTCACCACCCAGGGTTTAGGTCATTCTCTGCCCCACAGCCAGCCCCAAGATGGAGCTGCCTCCAGCCTGGACACCTATTTTTCATCCCATCAGACATCACCCAGCGTCCAGCCACAGAGCATCTCTGCCACCCGCAGCTCCCACTTACAGGCAGCCCCGGCAGCCCTCGAGGACCCGGGTCTCCCGCTCTGCCCTGCAACAAGAAGGATGCTCAGCAGCATGGTCACGGCGAGAGGGACCGAGCAGGTGGAGGTTTCACTTGGACAAACCCCCCCGTGCCACCTCAGTGGTGTTGTGCAGCATCAGGACAAAACCCAGCAGGCAACAAGCAGGACCAGGGGTCCAGGGTCTGCAAAGGGGTCCGGGATCCACACAGCTAATACTATAGTGGCAAATGATATATATCCCAGAGTACTGCACACCCACAGAGGAGTGAGCAGAACAAGCCAGGCACACCGCTGGGTGTCCTTTCCCATCACTCTGATGCAGGTTTTGGTACAACACAGTCCTGACCCAACTATTGGGATAAGCTGTTTGCTGGCCTGAGCCCTACCTGGGAGCCGGGAGCGCCTCGAGGACCAGGGGGACCTGGCAGGGCCTGGGGGAGGAGAGAGCCATCAGAGCCCCATGCCGCAGCGCTGATTGCTCCCCACTCCCCAGTTTAGCCCATTGATGCTGGTGGTAAAGATTTCCAGTTTTCCCATGGCCGGCCCAGCAAAGGCGACATGCTTCTTCAGGGATGCTGAAGCTGCCCAGGGCAGCAGCAAACAGCACTCACTTTGGGTCCAGCTTTTCCTGGGAATCCCGGCGGGCCTTGGGTTCCCATTTCTCCCTGGTGGAAGGCAAGAAAGATTTCTTTTCCACTGTATGTTTTAATACAATAACCTCTTAAGGAAAAAAAAGCCCCAGGAGCATTTTACTGGTTCACCCAGCACAGAAACCAGCTCCAGCATCCTCCTCCCTCTGCCCCTGAAGCCTCCCTGGCACAGCTGATGCCCATCCCCACCCAAAACCATCCACAGGGCTCCACAACCCAACCCAAAAACATTTCTAAATCCTGGGCTCCCACCCCTGCACATCCCTTGCTGCTGTGCTGGGTTTCCCAGCCCTACCTTGTCTCCCCTGCGCCCCGGTCGCCCGCGGTTGCCGGCTGGTCCTGGGTAGCCCTGGGGACAGCATGGCATTAGAAGGGGACCACCCGGCATCTCCAGGGTTTTGGGATCCCATACCCAGGGAAGGGCAGGACCCCAGGCAGGATGCCAGGTCCCTGGCTGGAAGAAGATCTCTTCCAGGAACCCCCCCATCCCATCCCCAGCACTGCACCCCCTCCATGGGCAGGACTGTCACTTACGTAGGTGCCAACAGGTCCTTGCGGTCCCTCTGAGCCCGGCTTCCCCGGCAGCCCCTATCAGGCAAGACAAGGGATTAATGAACCCCTGCCCCTGGGACATGGGCAGGCATCTCCCCATCACCAGTGTCCCTGCCCGACCCCGCTGGACCCCCCCAGCTCTCCCCATGGCAGAGCCTCTCAGGGCTGTTCCCCACCATCGCTGCTCCCCCAGCCCCCCTGGCATGCTCACAGCCCCCCCAAGCCCCAGCTCCCACCTTCAGGCCCGGGGCACCTGGGTCTCCGTCAGCTCCAGTTTTTCCTGGAGAGCCCTTTGGAAATATTTGGGGAGGAGGGATCAGTCAAAGGCTGAGACGAGCCAGTCCCCCCAAGCCACCACTGCTGTCCCTCTGCTCACAGACAGATGCCACCTCTCCAAACCAGGTTCTTGGGGACAATGCTGCCACCATGGTCCTGGTAGCTCCTGCACCCCACAGCTGGCACTCCAGCAGGGCTGTCACCAGGGAAGGTGACAATGTTCCCTCTTGGGGTCATCACCCCTCTCTCAGGGAGGAGCTCAGCAGCTGCTCTGGGTCCCCTGTCCTTCCCCACTGAGATGGAGAGTGTCCTCCTGGCACCCACACCACCCACCTCCACCCCTACCACCCATTTCCACCAGTTCCACCCATTTCCACCCAGGATGTAGTAAACGCTTTATCCCCCCAGGACCCTGCTGCTATTCAGCCACCCAGGTGGGAAGGGTTTCCACGGGCTGCTGTCCAGAGACCCCCACTCGGCTCAGGGCAGCTGCAGGACCCCTCGGGCAGGCTGATTCCCCAGGGAATTTATTCTGCTCTTCCCTAGGCCCAGCTATTTCTGCCACTGAGGCTTTTCTATGCCTTTTAACAAGAAGATTCGGGTCCTACAGCTGCCCTGATCCTCTGCAAGTTCCCAAGGTGGGAAAGTCCTACAGGTCCCACCAGCCCCACCAACCTCCCTCCCAAGAAAATGCCAAATTCATGTAGAAGGAAGATTTTTTTTTTTTTGCCCTTACTATTGATCCAGGAGGTCCTGTGTGCCCATGTCCCCCTTGCACGCCAGCAAAACCCTGGAGGAAAGGGCAGAAGATGAGCGATGGAGGGAAGGCAGGACCAGGAGGGATGGAGAGGCTCTGCCCTGGCAGGACCTGGTCTGGGGCCAGCCCAAAGCAGAGCCCGGGGCCAGGCGCAGGGGAACAGCTCAGCCCATCAAAGGCAGTGCTGGTGCATCCCAGTTCAAACCAGCTGTTGGGTTTCTGGTTGTTGAAGCACAGCGGCTGCACGTATACACGCACCCAACGCCCACGCACGCATCCAGACAGCTAATGGCACACCCAGAGGCACGTCTCCTTGACCCCGAGCAGAACATTTTTCATATTTTCTTTTGGAGGAAGTGTCAGATTATTATTATTTTGCATTTCAGAGCAAAGATAAATATTAGCAATCCTACAGAAGGGAAAATTTGCCGCCAGACGAGGTCTTGCTGATGGGTCTGTTTTGGACAGCAGCGCCAGGGATGAGAAACCACTTTGCAATAACCAGTTCTTAAAGGTGCTGCCCCATTCCTTCTCCCTTCACCCTTCAGCAGGATACTCAACAGGTCCTGAAGCACCCTCCAGATGTACCCGCTCCATCAGGGCCACCCACCACCCACACCCCATCCCATAGACATGCTTTTGAGGCACATCTCCAAGGGGACAGAGCTGAGCAGAGAGGAGAAAGGACAGAAATCAGCCAGCCGTGCAGCTCTACTCACCGCTGGTCCCCTCCTGCCCGGGCTGCCCGTGGCTCCTGGAGGACCCTGCAAGGGGTGATGATGAGGATGGGGAGGAAGAGGCAGTTCCTCTCCCAGTTCCAGCTCATGCACATCGCAATAAAGAACCAACACGGTGACAAAGGGCTTGACCCACATGGCCACGGGGCTGGTGGGGTTGGGAAATCCCCCCCTTGATACAACCCCCC
>VZTO01027785.1:1815-13245 GCA_013400615.1 Syrrhaptes paradoxus
ATTTCTGCAATAACAATTGTCAAGAAGAAAAATAAAGAAGTGAAAAAATGCAGCAAAATAATAGCACTCATTCTTTTTTAAACAATAACAGGATAGTAATCAGAGCTCATCTTTTTCTCCCAGAACCAAACTAAAACAGTAAAAAAGAAACAATTCCTTATAAAAAACTTTTTAAAGCATCTGTCTCTTTATCTTGGTTCACTGAATAAGATGATCAAAATTTTAGTTTCCCATTTCCTAGGACCACTTCTGAACACCATTACTGTATAAAGTGAAGTTATAGCATCAAATAGTGAATGAAAGAAGATTCAAAAATGACAGTGAAATGTAACAAGAAGCCATAAGTCAGATCTAGAAATATTCATAAAGTTATTTTAAAATAAGGTGATGTTTAATGATGCCAGTTCTGTTGTACATTAATAGCGGCGTAAGACTTCCAGATTGTGAACAATGTTTCCGTAAGACACTTTTGGAAAGTGTTTTTCCAATTAAAAAAATCATAGCGGGAGAATACACACTAATGCTATACACCTCATCAGTCATATGGTTAATTAGCGCCCTTTTACTGATCATCCCAGAACAGTCACAGCCAACTGTAATTCCCCAAAAGCCAACAAGAAGTTACCAAACACACTGGAAGAAACTAAGGTGATAGGGAATAACACCACAGAAGGTCCTTTTCTAGATTAGTAGAGAAGCCAGAAAACTACAGGTACAAGTTATCGTTTTTCCCAAAGATGGCCAGCCAGGATGTACACTGATGCTCATACAGTTCAACATTTCTATAAATGCTTTAGAAAAGGGACAGAAGGGTGAGGAACAAAATTTGCAAACGTTATTGGGAATCATCTAAACTACAGCTGACTCAGAAGAGCTGCAGAAAGTATTAAATGACCACGCGATGAAAGAGCTTTGAAATTTAAAGGCTAATAAATGTGAAGTAATTGGAACAGAGATCAGAAAAAACCCCACAGATACTGACTAGATTTCAGTTAGACAGACAGTTTTACTACTCAAGTTATTTCTATCCCAATTTGTATTTATTTATTTTTATGTTTTGGCTATATTGCATTGAGGTAATGGAGATGAATTTTTTTTTTTTCCAGAATCTCAGACTTGTGCAGGCAGGCAATTCCTGCCTCATTTTTATCTGGGAACACGGGAAAGAAAACAGCAAGAGGAAAGGAATGTGTTATCTTTGGGGAACAGAAGAACCAATATTACATACCAGTAATTCTATACTGTGAAAATGGAAGGAAGAAACTGTTGATCCATATTAGATGAACTGAATTTACAAGTAAAAGTCTGTTCATTTCTTAATGATGCTAAAAACATTGCATATCCAGAACTGAAACCAAGTTCTCACATCATCATTTAACACATGCACCACATATACCCCATACAAGAGCACACTAAGTCAAATCCACTTCTGGGTCAGATCCTACACAGCTGGTTACTGCTCAGGAACCATTTCTACGCAAACAGAGCAAAAAAGAAAGCGGACACATGTTAAGACACATGCCAGCTACTCCCCAGAGACACCAACTCCTCCCCCACCTTTCCCAAAGCCAGAAAATTATGAGCTCCCTGGGAACATTTAATCTTCTTAAGTGAATGAAGCTTTTTGTCTAACTACAGAAACTGCATGTTTTCTTCCTCTGTGCCTCGGAAGGATGAGGCCATTTCTAGTAGCTGGGTCAGTCAGGTGAGGAATGAGACATGCCAGTTTGGGTTAAAGTGAAACTGCCACATCTCTGCAGTTAAGAAAACAAAATAAGTCTGACTATAGGTACTTAAATGTACCTGGAGTTACGGTAGGAACTGCCTATCTTTCTCCTGATGTAACTTGGATCTTCCTGTACATTCCAAGATTTTAACTGCTTTCCAAATGGGATTTTTTCCTTGCTCTCAAAAATTAAAATTCTAATTCTTATCCAGTTTTAATTTTGCACTAGCATCATCCCACAACCACAAAAACCCCCAAAACTTAACCACTATCAGAAAATTCACAATCTTAGCTCTTGAGTCATCAACCAGATTTTTTTCACAGGGTTTGAGCGCCCTCTTGTGAGAGCAATGCAGCGTCTCACGATAGTCACGACTTGGCTGAGGAACGGACAGAACCATGTAACTAACACCACTTGCTCTTACATTTAGCTGGATTCTGTTCATCAGTATTTCTTAGAAATAAAGCCATGATAATCAACGTTTGAATACAAGATAAAATGCTACTAGATTTCAGTATCTCTTTATGTGGTTCAACTTTCCAAAAAATGCTTTGAATTTTTATCTTGGTACCCCCTTCCAGCACTTGTTAGTTTCGGCACACTAACATGTTCAATGGATTTCGATATTCAGTGGAGTGTGGGTAATGCTCCTGGTTTTCTTTGCCAGATGCTTTTCTGTCAAAAGCTGGCTACTGGAATTTGAACACACGATTAAAGCACCAAAAGCTTCACAGAGGAGATGGAAAAGGATAACTATAGGTTCTTCTCAACTGAAATTTTCAAATCTAAAGTAAATATCCCTAACATAAGTTTGCAGAACCCATTCTCTAGAAGAACACAGGAGTGAAAATTAGATACTGATGATGACAAATATTTCAGAAAATCTTCTGAGCTTCAAATTAATTAGCTTTTCAATGAAGAAATCACAAATCTCCTACAAAAGGTATAAAGTTCCTCAACTTACATGGAAAACATTAGAAATTATTCACATTTCTAACTGTTTAAAATGATGAAACAACGTTTTCATTTCTGATTTAAAACTAACTTCTCCTTTGTGCCTATGTTTCCTTCTCCATCCATCTTCATATACAATTCTCTGTTTCTTATCTCTGTTTCTTAGATCTTCTCTGTATCCCAGCTCCTGAGCACTCAGCACTCCCTCTTCTTATCTTTAACTTTTTGACTTGCACTAGCCAATGCCCTGTTCCCCGAATGGATCTTACTGCCCGAGTTGGCTGATATTTCTGTACCCCCTTCTCTCCTCTTGCTTAACTTTACAAAGGCAAGACACTGAGCACCTAGTGCCACAGGATTTCACATCTCTATAGGAGGCAAAAACATAAGAGTTTTAGAATGGCAAAACCGAAGCAGTGAAAGGTCAACAGAAGCGCTTGTGATCACAGAAACTATCAGCATCAGAGACAGACACACAACTCACCACTCCTGACTCACAGTCCCTGCCTGAAACACTGGAAAACTAAACCCATTAATAGCTCCCGAGGGATGAACTGAAGCATGAAAGCGCAGCACCCACCCAAGGTAACTACCAGCGTGTGTCCCTGGCAGCTTTCATTTAACAGCACAGATCATGCTCCACCCTGCAGCAGAACCCGTTATTAGAACATGCGCTAATTCAAAGAACGCACTACAAAAATGAACAGTTATAAAGGGATTATAAATGGTTCTGGTGTAACTGTTTTTTTCTAATATTTCTAATTAAGTCATCACTCCACTAGTATTGCTACCAACCTTGGCACTTCCGAACACAACAGACTGAAAATTAATAAAAAATGTACCAGTGGATTAAAATCATGACCTTACAGCATACAAAGTGGTTTGGAGTGGTTATCACAACTGATTTCACATTTGTTTTTACTTAACAGACTTATCTTATTAGAAAGGTTTAATATTCCTTTAAAAATTAAAACAATGATCATATATTTCTCAAATGCTTTCCCAACTTACGACTGCAAAATTTTTGCAAAAAGATTTCTCCCTTCTTTCTTGTTCATATTTAACTTTTTGGTGAGGTTACAACTTTGATTGTTGTCTCTACACACTAAAGTATTGTAAATTAAGAGCAGCACTAAACCATAAGAGTCACTATATAGGGAACCAACATTATAAATTTGTCATTTCATATTTTCATGATTTTAACAAATTTACAGGGCACTGATTTCAGGATTCTGGAAATAAAACTAGTCCTTTGGAGCAGACCAAATTTAATTGTGAAACAAGTCAAACTCTTTCTGAACCACAGTGGTAAAGCTAGAGAAGAGAGACAAGTACCTCATAATTTGAGAGGAAATCTAGTAATTTTGATCGAGACGAGATGTAGAGTAGTGGTGTCATCACCCGGCGAACAAACTTTTCAATATAAACAGCACTCATAGGGCCTTTGTATTCAATTGGTCCAAAACTAGTACCAAAAAAAATAATAAAACATTAAGACTTAAATGAACAATACAGAGTCCCTCCTGGGGGTGGCAGAGACAGGAGTTACACAGACAGCATGCTCAGCCTCTATGGAATTGCTCTCTGTGTTAATTACCAGGGGCTTCCGTGACTGACAGAGGAGTGTTACCAGACCTGACGCACAGCGCAGAAACTGCAGTGGCTCTAACGCAGTGTCTATGGGCACGCGCAGTTGGTAGGGACGAAGGGATGGGGTCCACCTCTGAGTCCCATTAAAGAAGTTGGTAAAATGTGGGTATGAACTGTAAGATCATGTATGTATCCTTCTGCTTTGTCTGAAGTAAATACATGTGACTTAAAAGTACAGATCTGAAAAAAGCCACTATTTTCACTCGATTTTAAAAAATATTTACAACATTCAAACAGTATCAATGTGAAAGGTGCAATATTTTTACATAGACTTTTAGAAGCAGCACTCAATAAAACAGGGACAAATCCAGCTGCACTGTTGATGAACAGATTCAGGAGTCTATAGTTTCTCCCCTAGCCATCTGATAAAGCAGCTCACGCCACACTGAGTAGGGCTACAACAGAAAGCAGGCTGGGCCTTGTGACTATGATTTCCAGAGCCTCTCCTTCATCCCCTTGAAATCTTGCATCTGATTTATTACCATTTGGTTGGACAAAGCATCCCAGTTCAAAATGAAATCAAACACAAAAGGTTTGAGAAGCAGTCTATTCCCACTGAAGAATCTGATGTGATGTGGTTTTTCATATAGTTTATACATACAGACACTCTGAAAAATACCAAACTCACACTGATACCTATATTCAGATGCTCTGAAATGGTCTTCCAGAGCCCACTAGATTATTCTAACTCCTACACTGGTTTATTACACACCATTATCTCAACAGCGACAGGCACTGCTTCAGCATGTCACATGCCCTATACACAACATTCCAGGTTTAACACCTCAGGCATGAGGGGTGCATTGCCCTTTGGGCTTTTTATGAAGCATCAATATGAATTTACATCTCATCTTGTTGAAACTGTTTAAGGTTACTGATAATACCCAAGTGTATCCATCTAATGTGGTGTAATTTCAAGATCAAGTAAGTTTAAGTCAATGTACATCTAAGTGGGATTGTAGGGTTTTTTTACTACAGTTTGAGTTATGCCAGTGCCATCTGTGTCTGTTCCAAGTTCAGCTGAAAACATCAGGATTGTTCCTCCTCAATGCATAAATTCCCCCAAAAAACCCCAAATCAGCCTCTGTAAAGGAAGGGAGCTGCAGTTCAAGAGTAGGATACACAAGTAAAATGCAAGTGATAAACTACACAGCATTCATCTCTATTGCACTTAGCATTACACAGTGTGTTTCCTTACCTTCTGCTCCATGTGAAGAGGAAAAAAAAAAGATAATACAAATACTAAAAAATAAGTGAGACTATATGAAATTTTATACAATGATATCTCGACATTTGATGCATTAAAAAAGTGAGTGTAAAGTTCAAATTTAGAAGAAAGTCAGTATGTAGTGCCATTTAAATACGCACTTAAATTCCACTAGCTTCAACAGCCCTTAAGCACATACTTCATTGCTGTCACAAACTGGGACCAGTTGATATAATCCATCCACAGAGCAAACAGAGAACTGAAATTAATAAATAAATCTGAATTGTTTACTTTGCATTAGAGGCAGAACTTCCACGAGTTGCACAGGCAAAAGAAAATTTCTGTAAGGATGAAGAACTGTGCAGCATGTCATTTAACTGACATTTACAGCCCTTCTTGACACCCAAGTAGCATACAGGATGAGCTTCACCCAGAATCTCCTACACTGCATCGATTTCTGAATATAACACTTCCAAAATGCAACACTTTATACAATCTATGTCCCAAAATAGCAATAGAAAACCCAGACTGTGTGTATGAAGTCTTACCTCCGATGGTATAAGTGGATCACAGGAAAATAAAAGAAATGCTTCTGCTTCCTGCATTTCCCCTGGTTCCACCAGCAATTTACAGCCACAAACAGCACCTGCAAAGCAGGTAAAAATTCACAGCTAACAAAGTACATTACTGTGACCTTCTTTATCTAACATGTATTTTTTTTTACAAGTCACTCCATCTGCTATTTCCAGTGTCTTTTCAACTCACTATTCCACTTCTGCTTCTCTTAATTCTATCACACCATTTTTTTTTTTTTTGGTCATTTTGCAATAGTAATCCTTTCGGTCACTTTTCTTTCTGTTTTTTAAGATTAATCTAAATCATTCAAATTTTGTAACATAGTCATAATCCGTATTAATTACTTTTTTCTGCAGAGCAGAGCTCAACAAGCAGAGGTTTAAGACAGCTGTACCTGTGAAACATGTACCTAGGAAGCAAAGCAGCTGCATTTTCACATGATTACCAGTGTCTCCAAGGATCCTGGAAAGGGAAGCAAACTCCCTGTAATTTCTGTCTGAAGGCAAGTGAACAAATCTGAGAACACTTTACAGAAAAAAACTTGCAGAGCTCCCCATTCAGTAGCAGAAATAACAGACAACTATGCAGGAATCACAGGTTTCCTCCACCTATTCTAACACTCTGTATGTTAATTTTAATTAAGATGACTGGCTGAGTTACACTAAAACTGTGCTGCTTGTTGCCATGGGATAACAGGAATTAGCATCGGCTTTGGAGATTAAGAAGTCATCAGGTCATGTTTAAGATTTGTGCCTTTTCCTGAGTTACCTGGTCTGACAGTCTGCTGGCCACGTGTTCTATTTCTTCTCTCGCTGCAATGGACTGGCCACACCATGGTGCATAGAAGAAATACAGCACAATTTCTGAATCCTGACGAAGGTGATCTGCATAGTCTAATTGTCCCCGAAAAAGATCAATGACTGGAGATCTTGTGGAGAAAAAATTCACTGGAAGCTTCGCTGGCATTGTTACATCTTTTGCTCGGCTGCAGGAAGGAAATTAAGGGTGATTATGGAGACTGTAGAGCAATAAATAAGTGTGCTCAAAGCCCTAATTTTCCATCTTAGCAAAGGTCATGCAATGACAAAACTTTAGAAATTGATGCAGATAACTACAACTTACATTATCTGAGTTAGTTTCATGAAATACCATCAAAAAAAATCTAAAGAGCACCCTTAAACAAGCTTTAGAAAGTCACGCTGTGATACCATGCACTACGTTTATGGGTATGTTAGCTCACACTCTTATTGCTGGTTGCTATAGAGCATAAAATTACCAGGAAGAGTGATTTCTTTGGATTTCTTCCCTGGCCTCATCCTCTTTTAACACTTGTACTTTAGGTAACAGCACCCTGATAAGAGAAGAGACACTCACTGGTCACAGATGTGATGTGACGTTTATACAAAGAGAAAGACTATTACCCTGACTTACACTTTGTTTTAAAGTGTTAGAGATTTTTATTCTTTTATATTCTATTAAAAATATGTAAATGTGTGTTTATTTTACTGATTAGAACAGGGATTGTAAACTGTTCAGGGCACGCTTCCTCTTCAATAGGACAATATAAACGGAGCCTTGATTTAAAGCGATTACGACAGATTAAGTTTCTTAAGAGAAATTAGTTTGACTAGTAACAGCAGGAAGGTAAACCAAACACTCAGAAAACCGTTTTCTATCAAATCAGCAATCAAACAATCCAGAACACGGCATTTCCAAGGTGTTCCGAAGTTGTTATGGTACAAACTGCCTTACATGCAAGTGAACAATCATATTCTCTTTTTCAATATTCCCTTAATCCCAAGATTTTCCACTAGCTATATTTACAATAGAGTAGATCAGATTAAAAACTGGACTGCACAACCGTAATGCTCAATTTTGCCATGATTCCCGATGTGACAGGACGTTTTAGGAAATACTGTGCATTCCACAACCTTGTATCCCAATAAAGAGCTAATACAAAAGTCTTTTTACCTAATATTTGATAAGTACCTTTGTTGTTACAATACAGCCCCAAAGCCACAGCTCTTCTCTCATTTCCAGGTTACTCAGCATACTCCTAAAGCTCAACATTTAAGAACCACCCCTGGTATATTTTCTAAAAGTTATGGAAATACCTAATTCATATGTTAGATATATATTTGCTTCAAAATCCAGAATTCAAAAAATATTAACTGGTCTCTCATGTTCACAGTTCATTAATTACACTACTTACAAAATCATGTTGTCACACAGATGGCCAAGAATCCAGTTCCTTCTCCAGACTCGGACCTTTGTTCCTTCCCCTCTCCCCCACCAGTGACCCAGCACTTCTTTCCCCAGCCCTGAGCTTCTCATGTCACCTCACAACCAACACGTTTGGTTCCCTCCCCTTGGGCACTCTGCACTTATCCAAACCACCGGCTCCTTCCCACCGTGTCCAGCCGCTCTCCGGACAGGACAATGCCCGTGTGCCGCGGCTCCGTCAGCTCAGCACACACACGCTGATCACCCGCTGAAAGCGAGACACGGCTGCTAACCATCCATCTCACACTAATACATACTTCTTCAGGGGCATTCACTAGAACGTCATTAAACTAGTTCAAGAGGAGTAACCAGACAACCTAAATATCTTTTAAATCTTTGCTTCCTCTACCGAGTTAAACTGACAGTGGGCAATTGGTTCAGGAGTTCGGTGGTGAGCAGGCAACACACAACACAACAGCATATGCCTTAAAAATGAGATACGAAATTGGCTCCAAATTGCAAGAAAGCGTAAAACAGATCAACAGAAGTCCTGTGACACAAATGAGTCAGGAACTACATGGCCACCCTCAAATATGAAAAAAGCTCTAGCAATTATTAAACAACAAAACAGTAAACAACAGCTACCGGTTCCTTAAGCAGTGTCCCCTCTGCAACACCAAGGGCGTAACAGAATACTTTTACATAATTCCCAGGTTTACAAAGAGAATAGTGCTCTGACCCCCTAAAAATTATACAAGTATAAACTGAGGATTACACAATAAATAATTATACAAACACAATAATCACATACTGTTTATTAGAAGGCTGTACAGAGCCTATAAAAAATTAAAACTCATTTCAAAAAAGCAACTGGGTAATAAAGAAAAGCACATTCAAGTGCCTGTCAGATCAGCCCCTTCGACTGCGAGGACCTTGGAGTGGGGTTGTCTCAAAAGACATTTGCATAGTGCCAGAAATAACTCCAGCTCTAAACCACAGGTTTTCCATAATAACACATTAGCTCAGGCTTCATTTGCCTATTTCTTGAGCCACTATAAATCTGCAGTACCTCAAACCCCACTAACAGATTCCCTTCTAATAAAGGCATTTCCCTTTCTGTCCTTTTCATCCATTGGTCTTGAAAGTTACGTGTTGTGTTAGTGGCAGTAACTATTCCGGTGCTAAGACTTGCTTGCAAGCCGTACGGATGCGTGGCGAGACAGTGCACACTGCAGTCACAGCTAACCATCCCCCAAATTGCATCTGCAACTTTTACACTTCAATTTTCTGTTTCTGACAGCAACAGGACAGGGACTACTTTTCTGATGTTAGTTTGTCTATTTAACAGCAGGCTGAAAACCCTTCAATCAAACCTCCTGTACAGGGCGCAGCGTGGCAAGGAGCACATTCCAAGCACATTCCATGTGTGAGCTTCCAAACACAGCCAGCAGTAACGCGAAAGGAACATGCACGTTTTAGATAAAGGGGAGCAGGAAGAAAATACAAGCATCATTGCACGTGTGAAAAAAAAATTTTTTAGTAACAGACAGTAAAAGGGGAGGTGATTAAGTTGAGAAATCCTTCACCATACATTCTGTAATATGGCAAGAGCTTTATACTGTCATCTAAATTATCCCGTCCCTGTGAGACACCAGCTACTGGAACAGAGGCACTGCAGCTCGCAGAGCAACTCACAGTCCTAAAATCCACCCCGGTTCAAACAATACATCTTCTGTGGACAGGCGATAAAAGAAGGCTTTAGTATGTTTCAGAAGCACGACCTGTGAATCAAGTGCTTCTTGGAATAAAAATTTGTCGGATTCTGCAGAATGGGGAAGCCATCAGATCCTTGGAGCCTTCTCCCACTCCCAAAATCAAACCCGAAATGCAGCAGAAGTTCTTAAATTATATACGGTACGACCTGAATCACCTAACAGTCACCTCGACCTAAATCCCATCCCGAACAATCCCATCCCAGGCTCCAGGAACGTGCTGCCCAGCTGCGGCCCATGTCCCTGCCCACCTCCGGCCACCAACACCGCCGGGGCCCGCTCCCCCGTCCGCGGGGCTCTCGGCAAACAGCAACCACAGAGACGGGGCCAACAGAAAAACTTCAGCTCCCAGGAGGAGCACCACCAGACTGGGGCAGGAAAACAAGCCCAACATCCTCCTGTCTGCAGCAGGAGCAGGTATCGGGGGTGTGACCCGCACAGGAGCCAGAGGAGGCCTGTCCCCCCCGTGCTCTCGGGCGGGCGCTGCCGGCTGAACTCCTCACAGCGCTCCAGCCCCGCGCCCCCAGCCCCGAGCGCAGCCCGGGGCACGGGTACTCTCCGGCGATGAGGACAAACAGATCCTGTCCCTCAGGGGCGTGTGCCTCCGCGGACCCACCGCCACACCCCAGCGACGGTGTACGGGCCTTACAAACGCCGCCGCTCCTTCCCCGACCGTGGACGACCACAGGGGACTCCCGCCCTGCCCCAGCCCGCCGCGGGTCACCGGGCCCCCCGGCACACCGCGGATCTGGCGGCGGGGCTCCCCCGCGGCCCGAGATGGGCTGTGGTCGCCGAGGGAATCACATGTCTCCGGGCCCAGCAGGAAGATGTCTGTCACCCGCCCCCGACACGACCCGGCTCCGCGCGCTGCCTCACGGAGCCCCACCACAGAGCTCGGGGAGCCGCGCGGCCACACCGGGCACGGGGCAACGCTCCCTGCCAGCGCCCCCGCCCCGGCCGCCGGCCCCGGCGCACCCGCAGGCCCCCGAGCGGGACCCCAGGCCTCCAGAGCGCGCATCGCCTCCAGGAAGAGCGGCCTCTCCCCTCGGCCGGGCCCCGCGTGCCTCCGGTCCGCCCGGCCCCCGCCATTACCTGCAGGTGACTTTGAGGGCGACGAGGAAGGCGCAGCCCAGCACGATGGCAGCGCCGCACAGCAGCTCGGGCCGCCGCGCCATCTGTGCGGCGCGAGGCCGCAGCCGAGGGGCAGCCGTGGGGCCGGAGCCGCCGCATAACGACATCGCCCCCGGGCGAGGCGGGGAACGCCGCCGGGCCGCTCCCGCTCGCACACGTCTCCCAGCCGCCCGCCTGTCAGCCGCGCCGG